>CATNEM010000318.1:475000-610000 GCA_950096795.1 Macrostomum cliftonense
TATTAGTGCAGCGCTGCATTCAGGCCAGAGTTTGCTTAGTGCGGCTGGCAACCCCCCCCCCGCCCAGAATTGATAATCAGTCAATGCACCACTGGCTGAAGCGTTCGTGAGGGCCTAAAGTTTGGCTTAAGCGTTGAGGGATTTGTACAAGCCTGTTTGCTTTCAGTTGCTGCTCGAGGAGCGCGGGTTTGTGCAGTCTCTCTCTCTCACCATTCTACCGAGGCTTCCCTTGGCTTTCAAGCAGAAACGGCCGAAGAACAATGCCAGTGTTTAAGCATAAGTTTTTGCCAAGGATTTATTTTCTATAGAAGGAGGCATTAAGCCTGATAGGGTTAGATTACAAGGAAAAGTCTTTATTGTGCCAGAGACACAGATTACCAAAGATGAGTCGAATATTGCCAATATTGTCCTAGGGCAGACCTGGATTCTAATAATCGTTTAGAAATTAGCCATTAACTATTTTTGTCAATCACTTTTTGCTAAATAATTTGATGTCGGACATCTGTGTAATTTGATCAATGCGCTGATTGCCAACCCATCTCATTCTCCCTATGACAGATCTCATCACATTCTCCCTAGATCTAATCTCATTCTTAATACATCGCATCCTATTCTCCCTAGAGATCCTATCACATTCTTACTAGATCTCCCATTTTCCCTAGATCTCATCCCATTTTCCCTAGATCTCATCCCATTCTCCCTAGATCTCATCACATTCTCCCTAGTTCTCATCATAGTCTTCCTAGATCATATCACATTCTTACTAGATCGTATCCTACTCTCCCTAGATCTCATCTGGGTTTTTTGTGTCATAGTCATGCCATGACATGTCGAAATTGAAAATGTCACAATGATTTTGACGAAAAACCCCATGATCTCATCCGATTCTTACTAGATCTCATGCCATTCTCCCGAGATCCTATCACATTCTTACTAGATCGCATCCCATTCTCCCTAGATCTTATCCCATTTTTCCTAGATCTCATCATATTCTCCCTAGATCTCATCCGATTCTCCCTAGATCTCATCCCATTCTCCCTAGATCTCATCTGGGTTTTTGTGTCATAGTCATGGCATGACATGTCGAAATTGAAAATGTCACAATGATTTTGACGAAAAACCCCATGATCTCATCCGATTCTTTCTAGATCTCATGCCATTCTCCCGAGATCCTATCACATTCTTACTAGATCGCATCCCATTCTCCCTAGATCTTATCCCATTTTTCCTAGATCTCATCCTACTCACCCGAGATCGCATCCCATTCTCCCTAGATCTCATCCCATTCTCCCTAGATCTCATCCCATTCTCCCTAGATCTCATCCCATTCTCCCTAGATCTCATCCCATTCTCCCTAGATCTCATCCTACTCTCCCTAGATCTCACGCCATTCTCCCTAGATCTCATGCCCTTCTCCCTAGATCTCATGCCATTCCCCCTAGATCTCATGCCATTCCCCCTAGATCTCATGCCAGTCTCCCTAGATCTCATGCCATTCCCCCTAGATCTCATCACATCTCCCTAGATCTCCTCCCATTCTCCCTAGATCTCATCCCATTCTCCCTAGATCTCATCACATCTCCCTAGATCTCACCCCATTCTCCCTAGATCTCACCCCATTCTCCCTAGATCTCACCCCATTCTCCCTAGATCTCACCCCATTCTCCCTAGATCTCATCCCATTCTCCCTAGATCTCATGACATCTCCCTAGATCTCATCCCATTCTCCCTAGTTCTCCCCCCATCATTGATAGATTTTATCCCTTTCGTACTAGATCTCATCCCAATGGAATCGGAGTCCCATTCTCAATAGATCTTATAAAATTCCCACGGGATCTCAACGGATTCTCATTAGATCTCGACCCATTCTCACTAGATCGCATCCAATTCTCACCCAAGTCGTATCAAGAGGCCATAACTTTCTTAAATTCTCATGAAAATTCTCATCCTGTCTCACAGAATGATCCAGAACCCAGCCCACTCTACTTCTCCTCCTTGTCCCAGTTCATCCCACAATAGACACACCCCGCGTGCATCCCAGAGCACTCTTCAGATCAGTCAGGTTCCATCCATTCAGACAGACGGCCCGCACTAAACAAATAAGCATTTGATTTTCTTTAAAAGATCGCTAAATCCTATTTAGCCCAGCAACCGGAACGGAACTGGCTTTTGAGTTGATTGACAGGGCAGGTTTGATGGGATTAGGCATTGGAAACTTTGCGGCTGGGCGGGCTTGCGAAGGGCGAGTCATTTTGCGATAAGGGAACGCTGAGGGTTTTGGGTATTTTAAAAAGGGATCTTAGCTAGATTCTACTATTCTCCCTTTCCCCATTATTAATTACATATTAGATCCCATTCTTTAAGTCTCCCATCATTAGATCCCATTCTCCAAATCTCCCATCATTAGATCCCATTCTCCAAATCTCCCATCATAAGGTACCATTCTTTAAATCTCCCATCATTAGATCCACTTCTCCCAGTCTCCCATCATTAGGTCCCATTCTCCAAATCTCCAATCTTTTGATCCCCTTCTCCCAGTCTCCCATCATTAGATCCCCTTCTCCCAGTCTCCCATCATTAGGTCCCATTCCCCAAATCTCCCATCATTAGATAACCATTCCCTAAATCTCTCATCATTAGATCCCATTCTTGAGTCTCTAAATACTAATAAATCCCAATTAATCCACTCAGATCCCATGCTTCATATCGCCGACAAAGCTCCCGCTCCCCCTGGCTCCCCAGTACACGCAGGCCAACGCCGCCATCCAGAGCATCCAAGAAGAGACATTCGGCCAGCTGAATTTGTCACTCGACTATCGCGAGGAGACGGGCATCCTGACTGTTCGAATCATTCAGGCGATCGAGCTGCAGCCGAAGGACAGCTCATCGGGCCAGTTGAACCCCTACTGCCGGGTCGCTGTGCTGCCCAATCGCAAAAGCCAGACCACAACCAAAATTCACAAGCGCACGCTGAATCCGGAATTCGAAGAGGAATTTCTATTTGAACTGAAGCAGCAGGACATCAACTGGAGCGTGCTGGAGATCACAGTGTTTGACTACGACCCCTGCTCCTTGGACGACTGTCTGGGCCAGGTCAAACTGCCGCTAGCTGAGGTCGACCTCGCCGAGAGGCAGGTTCTGTGGCGAGGCATCTGCTCCATGGAGAAGGACCCGGATCCGGTGAGCGGGCGCGGGACTGACTTGGGCGCGCCAGTTTCTTGTAGCTGGCCGTGAATTAGCGGGCAGGAAAGTGCCTGGATCACTGCTCACACTGGCGAGTCAAACAGAGAAGCGCATTCCGAGAAAATCTAGGGAGCTGCAGCTAATAAAAAGGCAAGAAAATTTTAATGATCTCAGATATTAAACACCGATGAATATAGAGAAATGGATAAACACGGAGACAGTTAGATGGACAGACCGACAGACAGACAGACAGACACACACACACACACAGACAGACAGACAGACACACACACACACACACACACAGACAGACAGACAGACACAAACAGTAGCACAGACGAACACAAAGACAGACAGACACAGACAGACACAAATACAGACAGACACACAGAGAGACAGACAGACAGACAGACAGACAGACAGACAGACAGACAGACAGACAGACAGACAGACAGACAGACAGACAGACAGACAGACAGACAGACAGACATACATACAGACAGGCGGACAGACAGACAGACAGACGGACACACAGATACACAGACAGATGCACAGACAGGCACAAAGACAGTCAGACACAGACAGACATACATACAGACAGGCGGGCAGACAGACCAACCAGCAAGGATGACGCTGGAGCTCAGCCATCCTACACGAAACATGGGAGGCCCAAAAGTCTGCTAAACAGGCAAAAGTGCAGCTGCCGGGTGGGGACAGACGGAGAGAATCAGGTGGGGGGAGCCAGGGGGATTACACCGGAGGGGCAGAATCGAATTAGGAGCCAGATGCGGCCAGCCGCCACTGCAGGCCGGGTTAGAAACAGCTCCCCCTTGGCGAACAAAAACCTGCAAGACGCGGCCCGCTCGCCTGGAAGAAGCAGAAGGAAAAAATGCGAAAGATGTGAGGATAAACAAGTCGCATAGGTTGGGAAGAATTGCTCAGCATTGGTTTGTGGAGTTTTTTTTAATTAAATGAGAAGGAAAAACGCGGACCCTAGGAGGGCCGATGCCGCTCCCCAGATGATGGCGGGGAGGGGAGGCTGGTGCATGGGGATGCAAGATTTGAAAACAGCTCTAAGGCTTGAAATCTGGCAAAGAGTGAGATTTTTCCTGTGCGAATTTTATTTTTTTAAAATTCCTGTGCTTTGAGTGGCAACTTTAGATGTCTGCAAATCAGATTGTTAAAAATGGACAAATAAGGAAATTTCATTCAATGACAATTTTGTTGCATACAGAGGTGATAAAACGAGCGATAGGTGGTAAGAGTAGAGGGAGTTGAAGCTGAGAATAGACACTTAAATTTTTTATGACATCAGAGAGACAGGTAAGCAGACGGACAGGCAGACATAAAGGCAGACAGATACACAGACAGACAGACAGACAGACAGACAGACAGACAGACAGACACACAAACATATTCTTTAATTTGATTACTCGTAGACACAAAGAGTTGCAATGTCCAAAACCCACCTTAGCTGTATTTATTTTTCTTGACCATATAAGAAAAAAATTGAATGACTTGAAAATTCAGATAAATTTGGCGAAATTCAATAGTAGGGTAGGATGATAGGCAGTTTCTAGGTGACTCTTTTTCGGATAAATTCGGCTCTTGGATCTATCTTTCTCCCTTTCTGTCGCTCTACCTGTATATCTTAATGGCGACTCATTAATGCAAATACTCGTAGAGTTGTCGATAAAGGAAAAGCGCCTCATCCGGGACGCCCTTACCTGCTGGATACTGTGCATTGGCCTCAGCGGCGAGGGACGGCTTCTAACTTCCTGTTTCTGTTCATTCAATCACCGTGAAGTAGAATAATGGGAAAATATCCCCGCGATGTGGGCTAGATAAGAGTCGGAGAAGGCTGAATTTCTTACTGCCTGCCCCTCTCCCATCAGCGGGTGACATTTTGATGTGACCCAAGGACCCTTAGCCGCCGGATGTTTGTCCAAAGAATCTTAATCTTGGGCTCTGAGATTTTCGCTGTTATTCTCAATCAATGAGCTGGCGGCCCTAATCCGTAATGACTCATGGAAAGCGATTAAGTACACTTTTTTAAGTTTCTAAAAAAATCATGATGTTATTCTAGATGTAAAATTTCTGACTTCGCATTTTCGACAATTTTTTCAACTGTTGAACAGGAAGATATTATAACTGGAATTCGTTTATCTCTTTAGAACCCCCAACTACAAGCATTATCATTTGGCACAGATAACTGCCAAGACATTCATACTGCAGAAAACTGTCCCAGAATTGGGATCTCAATGTTAACTGTCTGCGTTCTCCTCGCAGATTTTCACAGCTGGATATTAAAGCGTTTGCAAGTTATAGCTTACGAGCCTCGTAAATAAAACTTACGCACTTTAGTATATTAGCGAAGAAAAAAGGAGTACATTTGCTTTTAGAATTACGAGTACATGTTGCGATCAAATTGAACACAGAATTTACATTCAAATCCAGGCCAAAGGGTTGGAAAGAAAAGGCTAGAAAAGTCTTAATGTACACGAGGTGGACAGGGCGTGAGGTGGACGTTCTGTGGGTTTGGGTGAGTTTTCAGTGTGGCTTAAGTTGGTTGGATGGGGTAGAAAAATATAGAGACGTGTACATGCTCATTGTACAGGGAGTAAGTGTAGCGCATTGGGGTGGGCGTCCGTGGATTGTGGATTTGGCTATAGACTGGGGTGAAAATTCTCAGTGGCAGGAATCTAATACTGGGCTATGCATTTTAGTATAGGCTTGAACTTCTAAACAGTGATGGTTGACAGTTGCAATTGGTAACTACCATTACAAAGACGGATTGCTCGATCTAACAAGGAACCCACATCCAAACATAAACCAGGATCATTCAGTTGGTGACCTGATGTTCTCTCTGTCTTATTTGCCGTCGGCGAAGCGACTCAGCGTCTCCATCATGAAGGCGCGTAATCTGCGCGAGGTGCACAAGGACAAACCGCTGAGCGGTGAGTCAGTATGTCAGATTTCCTATTTCAGATTGGAAAAATCTCCTTTCCTATCCAGCCGATTTTCTACTCCGCCATCCAGACGCACTAGTCCGCGTCACCCTGTCAACACAGCACGGTAAAAAGCAGAAGAAAAAGAAGACGTCCACCTGCAAATCAGCCGCCGGCAATCCCAGCTGGGAGGAGGCTCTGGCCTTTACCGGCATCGGCGAGGAGGATCTGGCCGGCGGCTACTTGGAGCTGGTCGTCTGTCACGACGGCGTACTGACCAGCACGGAGGTTAGCCGGGTCTACCTTGGACCTGACACCAGCGGCGAGGAGTACCAGCACTGGTGGAACATGGTCAAGTCGAAGGGTGCGGCCGCGCAGTGGCACAAGCTGCATCCAGTTGGACAGCACAAGTAGCTTCAGCATCTATCTATCATTACGAGCTCGTATATGATGGTTAAAAATAGAATTGGCTAATCCAACAAAAAAATGCTTGCTTTTAACGTTTAGCTGCGTCAGTTAATTTCTATTTGTGTTCGTAAAAAAGTCTTTGTCACACTTCTGCTTATTGTTATAAAGTTTTTCTGTGAAATTCTGATTCAGCACAACGTACAAGTCCCACATGGCTTTATGTTTTAGGTTTTGGGACGACTCTACGCTCGTATGCTGCTTCGCTCTCCTGAGTATCTCCTAGTGCAAATTTGTCTTAGGGCATAGGGCTGTGAGATTAAATTCTGTTCTCTCTCCTGACACTAATTATAAGATGTACAAAACCTCAAACTGGGGTGCCGAGTTCTGGGAACGCACCTAGCTATGGCCCTTCTCTCTCCTGACACCAATTATAAGATGTGCACAACCTCAAACTGGGGTGCCGAGTTCTGGGAACGCACCTAGCTATGGCCCTTCTCTCTCCTGACACCAATTATAAGATGTGCACAACCTCAAACTGGGGTGCCGGGTTCTGGGAACGCACCTAGCTATGGCCCTTCTCTCTCCTGACACCAATTATAAGATGTGCACAACCTCAAACTGGGGTGCCGGGTTCTGGGAACGCACCTAGCTATGGCCCTTCTCTCTCCTGACACCAATTATAAGATGTGCACAACCTCAAACTGGGGTGCCGGGTTCTGGGAACGCACCTAGCTATGGCCCTTCTCTCTCCTGACACCAATTATAAGATGTGCACAACCTCAAACTGGGGTGCCGGGTTCTGGGAACGCACCTAGCTATGGCCCTACACCCAGCTGACACAAAACTATTTACTCATACAAATACGAGTGTAGTTTCTTCAATCTCAAAATGAATTATCAAAAAAGCGTTTTAGTTTGCGCCTAAATGTGTAACGTACAGTCTTTTGTGCTACGCTAAAATTATATTCGTTATTTAGACAGCTTGTTTATCAACTCAGCTATGACCTGTTAACATTTTTATCTAGCTGAGTATGCAAAACTTGATTGCATTGGGATTTGATGCTGGTATTCGGATATTTTTTATTAGCAAAAATGAACTGAATTTTAGCTAGTCTTATCCTATTGGCAATTTCTAAAGTAATTTTTAACGATACGCTCGTATCTGATTGCTTTTTGGTTAGGACGTTTCTGGTTGGTGAATTGCATAATTGGCTGCCTTGCTAGAAAAATAAGAATTTGGAACTCATAATTTAGTTAATTACATGTAATACAGTTCTCCGTCAGTTCGCTTTGTCAAATATAATGTAAGCCGCTTTGTGTAAAAAAACCAAAACTAATTCGAAAAAGCTTCTTGTCTGATTTAAAGTACCAATGCTGGATAAAAACTATTCCTGCATAGATTGCATACAATTTGAATGCGAAAAATTGGCAGACTGAGATACGAAGATTCAATCAGGGAGATAAGATACAAGGATGGGATGTGGGAGACTAAGATACAGGATAGGGATGTGGGAGACTAAGATACAGGATGGGATGTGGGAGACTAAGATACAGGATAGGATGTGGGAGACTAAGATACAGGATGGGATGTGGGAGACTAAGATACAAGGATAGGATGTGGGAGACTAAGATACAGGATGGGATGTGGGAGACTAAGATACAGGATGGGATGTGGGAGACTAAGATACAAGGATGGGATGTGGGAGACTAAGATACAAGGATGGGATGTGGGAGACTAAGATACAAGGATGGGATGTGGGAGACTAAGATACAAGGATGGGATGTGGGAGACTAAGGTACAAGGATGGGATGTGGGAGACTAAGGTACAAGGATGGGATGTGGGAGACTAAGGTACAAGGATGGGATGTGGGAGACTAAGGTACAAGGATGGGATGTGGGAGACTAAGGTACAAGGATGGGATGTGGGAGACTAAGGTACAAGGATGGGATGTGGGAGACTAAGGTACAAGGATGGGATGTGGGAGACTAAGGTACAAGGATGGGATGTGGGAGACTAAGGTACAAGGATGGGATGTGGGAGACTAAGGTACAAGGATGGGATGTGGGAGACTAAGGTACAAGGATGGGATGTGGGAGACTAAGGTACAAGGATGGGATGTGGGAGACTAAGGTACAAGGATGGGATGTGGGAGACTAAGGTACAAGGATGGGATGTGGGAGACTAAGGTACAAGGATGGGATGTGGGAGACTAAGGTACAAGGATGGGATGTGGGAGACTAAGGTACAAGTATGTACGAAAGACACAAAAATATCGTAGCTATTGTTTAATCGGGGATAAAATGAAGTATATTTCATTGACGAAAAAGTTAAATACGTTATGTGGGTTGCACAAAGCAATTTGTATATTTACAATACAATGGTACATTGTGTGCAGTGACAATTGCAATTTTGCAAATCAATGGCTTGATCTTAGCAATACATTTTTTGAAAAAGAACTCGGACTGACTGAGGCGCGCCCTGTGACGCTGCTTTTCCATCTGACAGCGTACTTGTTGTTGTTGTTCGGACTGACGCTGTCAAAGTAGGCTGTTCCGAATCCGCTCAAACGAAACTGCTGGTGAGGTACGGGCTGCCGTAGACGTAGCCGCTGTTTCCTAAATTACGTTGCTGCTGCTGCTGCTGCTGCGGCTGCATCGCCGCCATGGACACTGAAGCAGACAGTGACGGGGCTGTTGTTTTGATCGTGACCGATGCTGCCGACTGTTCAAGTGTCTGTGCCGGCTCTGCGGACGGTGGCGGCCTGGCCAGGGATTTGTAACCGGAGGAGCCTTTGGCGTCGGGGTCAGCACTCCAGTGAAAGGCAGTGTTGGCACAGTTGCCGCCCGCAGTCAGAGCCTGGTACTCTCCATTGAGGCCCTGCTGACGACCTCGAAACCTGCTGCTCCGCTGTTCAGCGGCGCAGTCAGTCATGAGAGTCTGGCAGCGAGAGTCTGCCGGGTGTTGTTTTGTTAAGAAACAAGTCACTGAGAAGCTGCTTTGTACTTGTAAATTAATGCAGGTCAAGAGTTTGTAAAAATCCAAGCTTACCAATTGAAGCCAGTCGTGCCATGGTGCCTCGGCTCCGATCAGCCGTATAATGAGACTCCTGAATTGCCTCGGGATCCTGAAACAAAATGTTTTATGCATAGATTTGACAGCTGTCAATCATGCCAGTGTTTTCAAACTAAACAAATGAACAAAACTCTTTCGTTTTCAACTAAATTTTAAGTACTTATTGGGAAAACTAATGCATATTAAACATGAGCCAGTTTGCCACCCAGCTTGTCTTCCAGTCGTTGGATTAATCAAACGATTGTTGACTCAGAAAGCAACGCACCCGTTTTAAGGCAGCACTGACCCGATGGCAAACCTTACGGTTAAAGCAAGGATATATACGATGATATGCTACTGTTTAGTAGTGAGAGTTTTGGTTAAACAAAGATAAACTGTATTGTCATCGATTCTGTAACGTAGTTAGAAATAAAAAAAGACTGCATAAAACTGTGCAGTGGTGCAATTAGGATGATACAAAGGTGTCGGAATACATGCAACTAGGAGTGGAGCTGTGGCAGGACGTACTGTTGGGTCGTATGATCAGGAGGTTAATTAGAAGGTGAAATTTAATTGATCTTCGACAATTTTGCCGAATGAAATGTGCAGGGTTCGAGATTAGGCTTGGAGGGTTAGGAGTCAAGAATAAGTACACTCGTCCACCATAGAAAGAAAAATGAGTGAGATGGGCTAGGTGCAAGGTTAGGCCTTGAGGGCTAGGAGTCAAGAATAAGTACACTCGTCCACCATAGAAAGAAAAATGAGTGAGATGGGCTAGGTGCAAGGTTAGGGCTAGGAGTCAAGAATAAGTACACTCGTCCACCATAGAAGGAAAAAGGAGTGAGATGGGCTGGGTGCAAGGTTAGGCCTGGACGGCTAGGAGTCAAGAATAAGTACACTCGTCCACCATAGAAAGAAAAAAGGTGTGAGATTGGCTAGGTGCAAGGTTAGGCCTGGAGGGTTAGGAGTCAAGAGTAAGTACACTCGTCCACCATAGAAAGAAAAATGAGTGAGATGGGCGAGGAGCGAGGTTAGGCCTTGAGGGTTAGGAGTCAAGAATAAGTACACTCGTCCACCATAGAAGGAAAAATGGGTGAGGTGGGCGAGGTGCGAGGTTAGGCTTGGAGGGCTAGGGGTCATATACACGCGGGCACGGTGTACACTCGTCCACCATAACAAATAAGGAGTGAGATGGGCCGGGTGCGAAGTTAAGCTAGGAAAGGTAGCAGTTAAGAATTTACACGCGTCAAGATAGCAAATAAAGAGTAAGGCGGGGTAGGGCATTATGAATTGGGTACTATGGTACAAGCAACCACCAGAAACCCCAGCCTAAGCATGCTGAGCCAAACCTCAGTCGCAGTCTTAATCGGTATCGGATGCGAGATCAGACTGTCTCCGCAGTTGTTGCCGCCGATTCCGCTGCGCAACCAGCCAATTGATGTTGTTGGACGTTTGAGCCGCTTGCCGCTGCTGCTCCCGTTGCCAAGGGAGACTCTAGATAACCAGACTAAAAGCGGAATATTTTAAAGCAATTAATTTTTCCCATTGTCCTACTTTAAGTAGATAAGATAGTCACAATATGAATAAAACCGCATACCGGAGCTCCGAGAGCCAGTTCCATGCGAGCCAATGCCCTGAAAGTCGTCCACTATTGTCCCGGCCGCAGCTGATGAGTCGCCAGCGCTTGACCGGCGCAGCTGCATGTAGTAGCAGAAATAGCCGGCCAGGGTGACTACACACAGCAGCACCAAGAAGGAAACGGCCACGCAGACTGTCACCACAACTAAGTCGCGTGGCCCGCCGTCAGCAACGCCGCCTCCACCATCGGGTGAGCCTGATAGAAGCGAGGTGCCCCGCGGCCGGATGTCGGTGAAGTTAATCAGCAGACGAGCCGATGAGCGAAGCGGAGGACTGCCTCGATCGGCGGCCTCAACGTTCAGGGCGCACAGCTGGGACGAATGCGGCGGCTGGCGGACAAGCAGCAGGCGACCGGTGTCCGACTCAAGGCTGAACTGGCCGGAGCTGCAACTGCTGCGGCCGACGCCCTGGTGATAGACGATGCGGTATTCAACGCTGCCATTGTCTCCAGCGTCGGGATCAACGGCGGACAGGCGAGCAACGCTGGCCCCGGGCCGTTCGCGAACACTGACGTTCACCACGGCGGCGTCGGTAGCGTCGGCGCCGGCTGGTGGGAAGACGAAGCTCGGCGCGTTGTCGTTGACATCGTCAACGTCGATTTCAACGACAGTCCGCGCTGTTAGCGACGGCCGGCCGTGGTCGCGGGCGATCACCCGGAGCCGATGGCTGGCCCGGCGCTCCCGGTCGAGGCCGCTGAGAAGCAGCAGCTCGCCAGCGGCGGTCAGGCGAAACGCCGACGCTCCGGCCGACTCGTCAGGCGTGGCGGCGGGCAGCAGGGCGAAGCTGACCCGCCCATTCTCGCCGGAATCGGCGTCGTCAGCGACAATCCGGCCGACAGTCAGGCCGGGCCGGGCATCCTCCGAGATGCGAAAGCGTTGGACACTGTCGGAATCCTCGACGAGCCCGGAGGCCAGCTGGTGCCGGAACACCGGGGCGCAGTCGTTCACATCGTCGACATCGATGCGAACGGCGGCTACCGCGGTCAGCTCCGGCTTGGCCGCATCGGCTGCCAGCAGGTGACAGCGAAGGCTGGCGTTCGTTTCCCGATCCAGCGGCGCCAGCGTGTACAAACTGCCGTTCCTCTGGCCGACGCCCACGAGACGGTTGCAGGGCGGCATCACCGAGTAGACGGTCTCAGCTGCCTCGTCGGGGTCGCGGGCTTCGGCCCGGCCGATCGAAGCTCCAGCCGGCAGATTCTCCACCAGGCGGAATGCGAAACTGCCGCCGCTGCCGCTGTCGACGCCGCTGGTTGAGAAGACCGGCGGACTGTCGTTCTCGTCCAGCACGCGCACCATGAAACGCCGCTCGGTGCGAAGACCTCCAGAGTCCGAGCACTCGATTCGCAGGTGATGCTCGGCGACCTGCTCCCGATCCAACGGCCGACGACTGCGCAGCAGCAGGCGAAGAACCTCCCGACTGTTTGAGGCCGCTTTGACAGCCGGCTCAGGCACCAGCTCGAAAGCGTCGGTGCGATGAAGGAAACCGGCGAGGTCGCAGCGAGGCGGCGGCTGATGCCGACTGTCGCGGTCGCGATCAGTGACCAGAAGGAAGCCGATGAGCTTCGCCGGCTGATTCTCCGGCAGGGAGAGGCCGAGACTCGGCGAGGTGGAGATCACCTCGATGCTGGGCGGGTTGTCGTTCACGTCCTCCACCTGGGCGCAGTTCGGGGCGATGGAAATGCTTAACCAAGTCCTGACCAAGTGACTGACCCCTTCCCTTATCCCCGGTGACCTTACCCTGACGGTGACGCTCATGGCGGCCGTCCTCGGCTCCGGGTTGTGATTGTCGTTGACGACAACCTCAAATCGGTACTCCTGCCTGTCCTCGGCGTCCAACGACTGCGCCAGGCGGATTTCTCCGCTAATCGGATCGATGCGAAACGGCAGGTGTTGCGGCAGCTCGGCGGAGCGCAGGCTGTAGCTGAGTCGCCCGATGGAGCCGAAGTCGCGGTCGGTGGCGCTGGCGCGAAGCAGCAACGAGTTCAGGCTGGCATTCTCCGGGATCTGTTTCCGATGGAATTTTGTTGGGTTCGATTTGATCATAGAATTGAAGCTGCATCGCCTACTCATAAGTAGCGTGTTTTGCATTTGAATGAATTTTTTTACTTATTGTAAGTTTCGTCCGTCAGTAAAAGCGACAATAAATTTCAAAGAAAATTTTTGATTCCGCAATGATTTCGAAAATGCAAAATCATTTTGACTCGATGAAGAGAAAATTTCATGAAAAAAATCAGGGATTTTCTGAGACACGAAATCGACCTGGCTTAAAAAAACTTGCCTATTGCCTGAGGGAGGATCTGGGAAGATAAGAGGGTAGCAGAGTGGACACAGTGGCAGCCTGATGAAGCGGCCAGTGGCATTTGACTCTGAGGTGGGCAGTCAGCCTGCTCTGAGGAGAAAATAGACAAAGCTGGCAAAGAGAGCAGCCCGTTTGCTAGGAGACGCTCTTCAGCTCTTGCATTGTCGTGCCGTGTCAGATCGAATTTCCCGGGGCCTTCTCGGGGCAAGGAACAGGGGTGCGGGGAGGGGCGGGAAGTCGCGGATAAAAAGAGATTTTCTTAAGCGCTAGATTTGCCTGTAAAACTAGACGGCAAGATGGAGATCGGGACGGGCCGGTGCGGTTCGCTTTTTTTGAGCTGGAGTGAAATGAGAATGTTAAAATAGAGACTGGCTCTTGGTTAGTGCTGCTAGCTTTTCTGTACTATCCTAATGATCATGTATGTGTCTGTCTATAAAATAGTCAGTCATTTGGTCAGTGAGTTTATCTAGCTCGTATTTATCTATTTACCTATGTATACCAAACAATCAATCAATCAATCAATCAATCAATCAATCAATCAATCAATCGATCTATCTATCTATCCATATTTCAATGTTCACCGTTATCAGCTGATTTCTGGCGGAGGGCTCGAACTCAGGATCAAAGTCGTTAGTATTCTCCACGCTCAGCAGCACCGTCAGATTGTCACCAGCTAGCGGCGGCTCGCCGTCGTCCCACGCCTGCACCACCAGGGCGAAACCGTCGTTACCCAGCAGCTCCTTGGTTGCGGGGTCACCCGACTCCAGGTCGATCTCTCGCAGAGCGCGCAGCACGGGTGCTCGATGACCCTGACCGCCGCCACCGCCAACCCCTCCGTCGTAGTTGGCGGCGGACAATTCAACGGCGGCGGCGCCGGCTGCGTCCTCCTCCAGGACGAACAGCGTCGACGGCCGGGCGAGTCGGTAGCGGACGGTGCCGTTTCGCCCGGCGTCCGGGTCCACGGCCGGCGGCAGCCGCAGTCGGGCTGACGGCTCGTGCTCGCGAAGTCGCCACCGGCGGATTCTGGCCGACGCCGGAAATGCTGGCGCATTGTCGTTGACGTCCTCGACGGTGACGGAGACGTCTAGCAGGCGGACGTCGGAACCAGCCGGTTCAGCAGGCTGGAAGGTGGCCGTCAGGTCGATCTGGCAGGCGCTGGCGGGCGCGCGCAGGCAGTGCTGAATGGACTCGCGGTCCAGCCGCTCGGCGAGGGTCAGACGGCCGCTGGCGGCGTCCAAGGCGAAGCGGCTGCGGCGGCGAGCTTCGAGTGCAGAGCCGCCGCTGGACAGCAGCTGGAACTGCGCTGGCGCCTGCGGCATCGGCCGTCCGAGCAGCTTCTCGGCCAGGTCGCAGACCAGAGACCCGGCCGGCAGCTCCTCGCTGACGCTGCAGTGAAGCCGCTCCGCGTCGGCTGGTAGCCCGATGGGAAAACAGGCGCCGATGAAAATTGTTAGCCAGAGTCTCAGTGGCATCTCCGGGAGTCTGGCTGGGGATTATTGTTGCGGGCCGGCTCTGCAAGGTTATTACAGGATTGATTGATTGATTTATTAACTGATTAATTGGTGGCTTGATTCTTTTATTTATTGATTGATCGATTGGTTCGTTGGTTGATTAATTAATTAATTAATTAATTGATTGATTGATTGATTTATTTATTTATTGGTAGGTAGATAGATCGATACATAGATAGATAGATTGATTGATTGACTGACCGACGAACTAATTTATTGATTTATTGATTGATTCGAATGATGGACTGATAGATTGTTGGATTTTTGATTGATTGATTGATTACTGATTCATTGATTGATTCGACTGATTAATTGATATACTGATTGATCGGTCTCTTTTAATTGCCTAATCCTAATTGCCTAATCATTCTGGGTCATAAATCTTTCCCAGTCTCTAAATTTTCGTTTTTAGCGATTTATGATGGGGTTTTTGACAATAGACTGTGTGTGTTTTTGAATCGTTTACTGACTTGGTTTGCGCGTTTAAAGGACATTGATTGTACGAGCCGTATGTCTATGAGTCATAATTTATATTGTTACTATGGTTTACCATACTAACAACGCTTCAGTCAAAGATTCATTGTTTAACGCCGATTGTTTAACGATGCCTCAGCGAATCAGAAACGTTCTAGTCGAGTATGCTAAACGATAGTGACAATAAGCTTATTCATATGGTTCCATCGTTAAGCAATAAGCAAAGATCACTCGTGGCTACGCCACTCGTGAATTTGCTTATTGCTTAACTCTAGAACCATATAAATAATCTCCCATTGCATGCCTAAACTGAAAGTCTTACTTATTCATTTATATGGTAGAAGACAAATACAAAGTAATTATTGGGCTTATACTAAAGAGATCATTGAACTGTAACTAATCAAGTTCATTTTAAAACGTTAGAGGCGATAAAAACCATTTCTACTCGTCCAGTCATTCACCAGCACTTCATCTGAATGCCCTCATCAATTCTGCCCACTTCATGCAGCCTCTCAGCGTTGGCATTGTTGCAGAAATTTTGCTACCAAGAGAGTGGACGATCCAGATTGAGTGGCTGCGTGGCTTGCAGGCAGGGAGGGCGCAAAATTTGAGTGTAATTAGTTGGCGGTTAAGCCGCCTTGGAAAGGTTTTTTATTCCACTGAGTTGGTGGGCGCTGAGGAGCGGATAATGACACCTTTGACTTCTGGAGAGTGAGTGACGCACCTCGCTGCTGGAGTGGCTGGTTGAAGATTAATGCAGTCAGAAAACTTTTATTGACTTCCGGCTACTGCGTCTGATGGGGTAAATTTTAGTTCCGGTTTTCATTACCCCCTAGGCTGAACTTTTAACTTGAGGAAAGAAGAACAAGGTGGCAAATGATTGAGAGACAGATGGAGAGATTGAGAGAGGGACACAAATAGACACAGACAGAGAGATTGAGAAAGACAAGAGACAGGCAGAGACAGGCAGAGACAGCCAGATACAGGCAGAGACAGGCAGAGACAGGCAGAGACAGGCAGAGACAGGCAGAGACAGGCAGAGACAGGCAGAGACAGGCAGAGACAGGCAGAGACAGGCAGATACAGACAGAGACAGGCAGAGACAGGCAGAGAGGCAGAGACAGGCAGAGACAGGCAGAGACAGGCAGAGACAGGCAGAGACAGGCAGAGGCAGACACACAGACAGACCGGCTGACAGATACAGGCAGAGACAGACAGACAGTCAGGAACAGACAGAGACAGACAGATAAAGAGGAAACGACGGAGAGACAGAGCTAAGAAAGGGGGAAGACAGAGACAGTGAGCTTAAGACAAGTGGACGCGACAGGCACAGATCCTTCACACCTTCATGCCGTGAGCAGTGGAGTTATTTCGGCACTCGTTTATTATTCGCCTTGAGCAAGTCAGTCGCACAATACCGCGCCACTGATCCCGGAGTCCCTAGGTTGGCAATTCACTTTCCCATTCACTTTTAGTCGCTAGGGAGAAGCAGTACGTAGCATTCAATAACGAGTGTTTTCCCAGTTACTGGGCCTCCGGGGAGGTGAAAGCTTATAAAGCCTGTTGACTAGAAAGAATAATAGAGCTGCCGAGTAGGATTAAAGTGACTTTCCACGCTCCCATTGGGATTTCTGGGCTTCATAAGCAGAGAACAAAGAAACTGAAGAAAAAAAGCAGATTAAAGAGAGGAAAGATCAGAAAGTGGCTCAGCATAAATTATTGATGCACTATCGGAGTGGAGTTGCTACTTATCTTTTAGGAGAAGAAAGAATCGGTGGGGATGGGAAAACACTGTAGAAACAAGCAAGCAGGAGTCCAAAAGTAGGATTCTTTTTCAAATTACCTTCTCCTAAAAGGAATAATAGATTTTCGTGTGTAGCGACACTGCCCAGTTCGTTTTAAAAAAGCATTCTGCTTGAAAAATCTTTGATTCAACAATCAGAGAACACATTTCTAGCTAAAATTTTTCGGTTTTACTGTATCCGAAATTCAAGTGTTGATTGACAAGAGAAAGCTTGTAGCAACCCCTCGCTGTTTCCCCAATCACTAGTGAAGCTTGAAGGTCAGCTCGTTTAAACTTTTTGAGATTATTTGCAAATCTGGGTCCTGGGACTTTTGCGGTTTTATTAATGCTCAAAATAAGCAGGTTTCTTTGATTTTCTTCCGAACTTTTTGGGATCTTCGGTCTCTAATCTGTCAAGTTTAAATCCTGTCTAAATCTCTTTCTTTCCAATCTTTTCTTTGAAGCATTATTTTCTGAGTATTTTCTGGCCAAAGAAAACTGCAGGCAAATGGGGAGATTCTCCACTCAACAGGCAAAACTATGGGATAATTGAGACCAGCCCGAGCTGCATAAGCATGTTTGGTCCCGCCTCTAGAACCCTAGAACGCATGTTAAGTGCCCCCTAATCAGCTCTAATCAACGTGCCCCTCAAAATGATCGATCGCAAGGAAAATAGTTGGGTTCTCACCGGCTGTGTAATTCCCTGTTTCTTGACTTGTTTCTCCTCTTCTATAGTAGACTTATTTTGATTATTTTGATTTCTATGCAACACTGCTTGCCGAAATGGTTGCGGATGCTTTCAAGCTGTGGCAGAGCCTGCAGCTTACAATATATAGCTACATGTTAGGCCCTGTTTGGGGAGCAGTCAACCCCCATCCCTTCTTTAGCACCACAGAAAGCTCTGTCCAATAGGATTCAAGCACAGGGCTAATGCGGTTAATTTGCCAAGCCAGTGAGGAAGCACTAGCCAAGGAATTACTCGTAGTTTAGCCATTTCTTATTGTAGTCTATGGCCAAGGCTTAGTTATACAGGGATTGGTTTCCAGAAACTGCACTGCTACAGAGATTATCTCGATATAGTAATTATCGCACTCCCCTCACTTGCCCTGCCCGCTTTGCAAACCCAAAGCCACTAATTGGGCCAACAGACAGACACACAGACAGGCAAACTGAGGTTGATAATATACGGTACCCGCCTAACCCGACTCCCAACGCACCGCACACACACACACACACACACACACAGAAACAACCCACCTGTCAACTTTTTTGTTTGCTGCCTTCTCCACTCTCGGTGGCCGAATGAATGAATGATGAAGAATTGAATCCCCAGCTTCAGGCCGGGCCAGGCCACAAAGACGTTTGGGTGAAGGGGTGGCAAATGTTTCAAGGCTTGCGTCTGCCGCAGCCTCTAGTTCCTCATCCGTAAACACGGCAGGTGACTGGTCTGGTTGGGGAAGGGTCAGGAGAGGAAAGCCGCTGACTGCTGTTAATAATCTGGCTGGTTCACCAGGGCTGCAGCTAGATAGAATCCCGGAATGGCTCGGGGCCGAAATTAACACCAGAATTAGTGATGGGGCGCCCCAACTACTGTTGCTGGCCAAGGATCTGGTCTATCGGGTCCTGCGTCCGTGTTTCCACTGGAATTCTTCTTGTTGCCAAGCGAAAAATAAATTATAAAAACAAAAATAGAAAGAAAATACGATAGATAGATAGATAGATAGATAGATAGATAGATAGATAGATAGATAGATAGATAGATAGATAGATAGATAGATAGAAGATAGATAGATAGATAGAAGATAGATAGATAGATAGATAGATAGATAGAAGATAGATAGATAGATAGATAGACAGACAGACAGACAGACAGACAGACAGACAGACAGACAGACAGACAGACAGACAGACAGACAGACAGACAGACAGACAGACAGATAGATAGATAGATAGATAGATAGATAGATAGATAGATAGATAGATAGATAGATAGATAGATAGATAGATAGATAGATAGATAGATAGATAGATAGATAGATAGATAGATAGATAGATAGATAGATAGATAGATAGATAGATAGATAGATAGATAGATAGATAGATAGATAGATAGATAGATAGATAGATAGATAGATAGATAGATAGATAGATAGATAGATAGATAGATAGATAGATAGATAGATAGATAGATAGATAGATAGATAGATAGATAGATAGATAGATAGATAGATAGATAGATAGATAGATAGATAGATAGATAGATAGATAGATAGATAGATAGATAGATAGATAGATAGATAGATAGATAGATAGATAGATAGATAGATAGATAGATAGATAGATAGATAGATAGATAGATAGATAGATAGATAGATAGATAGATAGATAGATAGATAGATAGATAGATAGATAGATAGATAGATAGATAGATAGATAGATAGATAGATAGATAGATGCACCCACGATCGGAAACATACAGGAGCGAGGCAGAGCAGGAAACATATTGTCAGTCAGTGCAGAGCCATCGCATAAATCCTGATTGCGTCTGGAGAGCTGCAGCGCTTGAGAAACTATTGAAGCGGCGGCGTTACGGGGGCAATATGCCGCTTTCCCCGGGGCTCAATCAAGTCGCATCATTGCTGTGGGGCCTGGCTTGGCTTCTCAATATAGAGTTGAGTTGAGAGGCCGAGCGGACGAGAGAAGGAGGGGTCGCTTGGGGGGAAGGCAAGGGGAAAAATTAAATTGGGAATTGATTTTTCGTTCACTGCACGCGCACAATGAGACAGAGCCGCAGCAGAAAAATAAGGAGAAGGGGGAGAGTGAGTGAGAGGGAAAAGTGGGGCCCCATAAATCCCAACTGAACCGGCCGTGAAAAAATCCAATTGGTATTTCTGGCTGAGACAGAAGACCCGGGATACCAAAGGGGAGTTTTCCCAAGCAGCCGCTCTCCACGGCGCCAGATTTTAGAAGATTTGCTAAGTCCTCACCGTCTATGTTGAATAATAATAGCCTCGAGTCGAGCTGAGAGTCCTCAGCATCAGGTGGGATCTCGGAACCATTGAATGACATTTCAAGTAGCTATTGTAAGTCTGGTTATGCACCGTAAAGTCTTATTCCATTACTTCAAGAGTCTGATGTTTTACGTAGACTCACCAGTTAATCATATAGATCATATCACCTACCCATCAGCCTCATCACCTACCCGTCAGCCTCATCACCTACCCGTCAGCTTCATCACCTACCCATCAACCTCATCATCTACCCACCAGCCTCATCACCTACCCGTCAGCCTCATCATCTACCCATCAGCCTCATCACCTACCCGTCAGCCTCATCATCTACCCATCAGCCTCATCACCTACCCGTCAGCCTCATCATCTACCCACCAGCCTCATCACCTACTTGTCAGCCTCATCACCTACTTGTCAGCCTCATCACCTACCCGTCAGCCTCATCATCTACCCATCAGCCTCATCACCTACTTGTCAGCCTCATCACCTACTTGTCAGCCTCATCACCTACCCGTCAGCCTCATCACCTACCCGTCAGCCTCATCACCTACCCGTCAGCCTCATCACCTACCCATCAGCCTCATCACCTACCCGTCAGCTTCATCACCTACCCATCAACCTCATCACCTACCCGTCAGCCTCATCACCTACCCATCAGCCTCATCATCTACCCACCAGCCTCATCACCTACCCGTCAGCCTCATCACCTACCCGTCAGCCTCATCACCTACCCGTCAGCCTCATCACCTACCCGTCAGCCTCATCACCTACCCGTCAGCCTCATCACCTACCCGTCAGCCTCATCACCCACCCGTCAGCCTCATTACCTAACATCATGTTTTTCTTTGAATGAAACATCGCATCATGGCAGATAATTTGCACACCTCAAGGTTATTGGCGGATCCAAATCTTAAAGGATACGTGTGCCCGAGTTAGATAGCGAGACGTTGCGCCTATGAATATCAGCTACAAGCGGCCTTACAATAAATTACTAGAGGTCCCGGGGCGGGGGTGGTTGCTACCTCGGGGTTAACGATGAATCCTAATAATTGACGGCTTTTTCTGACGCGCGAAAATCCCCCCTCCCTCTCCCCTCCCCCTCCTCCGCGGTTAAAAAATCCGCGACCTCCTTTGACTTCATCGAGCTAGGCGGCCGCCCCCCAAAGCTGGAGAGGAGGGTCCGAGGCTCCATTGCTCGCGTCCAGATGGCGCATAAAAATGCTGCCGCCGAGGCAACAATCATCCATCCAGGATGCGGTTGTGCCGGTATAAACAAATCATACCAGATTCTGTCCAACCTACCTGTTGGATGTTTCAACCGCGAACCATGGAATCAGTCGCGATGTCGTGGCTGCCTCAAATCGAATTAGAAATCTCTAACTAAACGGGGACACAAACTTGGGAAATTTATCAATGAAATTTTTTTCTGTCCAACGCCAGATTCCAATCAATTGTTTTAAGCATTGCACTAAACCTCGAATGAAAATAAACATTTTCATTTTTCTGTCAATCAAGCCATCAACAAGTACATGCCAGCGCATACGGACAGAAAGTCTTGTCACTTCAGGGGATTTCATTTTAGAAGCATTTTTAGCACCTTTTTGACAATTATTTCTACTGTGAGTAGAGATTGCGGTGTTTATGATTCAGCGATATGACTCAGAGAATGTGCGTGAGAAAGACAGACCGACAGGCAGACAGAAAGACAGACCGACAGGCAGACAGAAAGACAGACAGACAGACAGACAGACAGACAGACAGAAAGACAGAAAGACAGACAGACAGAAAGACAGACAGACAGACAGACAGACAGACAGACAGACAGACAGGCAGAAAGACAGAAAGACAGACAGACAGAAAGACAGACAGACAGGCAGACAGACAGACAGACAGAAAGACAGACAGACAGACAGACAGACAGACAGACAGACAGACAGACAGACAGACAGACAGACAGACAGACAGAAAGACAGACAGACAGACAGACAGACAGACAGACAGACAGACAGACAGGCAGACAGACAGACAGACAGACAGACAGAAAGACAGACAGACAGACAGACAGACAGACAGACAGACTGACGGACAGCAAAGAATGGAACTTACTGTTTTACAGTGTAAACATTTTTTTAAGTCAATTAAGTCTAAGAGAGGCATCAATTTTCGACAGTAACAAACTATTTAATAATTGATAGAAAACTTACACCGATAATCGGGAAAAACGGACCACAGAAAAAGCTGAAAACACAATAACAGTGCAATAAAAATCTTCCTACACCTGTTGCAAACAAACTGGGCCTGCAACTTGCCGCAGATTTACTAATTCTCCTTCTACGTCAATCTACTCCTTGCGCGAGGCCGAAGAAGACGGCGGCGGCGGCGGCGGAAGCGTTGTCACCTGCGACGGGTTTTTGGTCGTGGGTAGTTTGATTTGTTGCTGTTGCTGTTGCTGCTGCTGCTGTTGTTGCAACTGCATCGCCAGCCTCAGCTGCATCGTCCGCTGCCACGCTGCTGTAGAAACGTCTGTCATCGGCGCCAGAGGTCGAAACAGCCCCCCAGCGGCGCCGGCCTGGTGGCTCACTGAGGCCGCCAGCCGGGGGGGCAGCGGCATGCCGCCGGCCGACAGCGGCAGTCGGCAGCCAAGATTGGCTAGCCGGACGACGCCCTGGGCCAGGCCGGGTGTTCGGGCGAGCGCGGCCAGCGCCTCCGCCATCTGGCGATGCCCGTCAGATAAGCTCGACGTCTGAGAGACGACGGAGGCGGCGGAGGAGGCGGTGGCAGCGGCAGCGGCCGCGGCAGAGACGGTGGAGTCGGTCGAGGTGGCTGCGATGGGAGATCTGCAAAGGGCGATGCGAGGATAAGGGAAAGCTTTTGATGGTCCGTAAATAGACCCGGAAGATCAACGTAATATTTTTATACGTTTTTGCTGTTGGTGCGTGACAGAATGGATTGCTAATCTATATCCATTGGGTGTGCAGGAACAGAATGGATTGCTAATCTATAGCCCACGGGTGAAGGATCAGAATGGATTGCTAATCTATAGCCCACGGATAAAGGAACAGAATGGATTGCTAATCTATAGCCCACGGATGAAGGAACAGAATGGATTGCTAATCTATAGTCCTTGGGTGAAGGAACAGAATGGATTGCTAATCTATAGCCCACGGATGAAGGAACAGAATAGATTGCTAATCTATAGCCCACGGATGGAGGAACAGAATGGATAGCTAATCTATAGCCCACGAATGAAAGAAAAGAATGGATTGCTAATCTATAGCCCACAGATGAAGGAACAGACTGCTGCAGTTTCGACACCGGACGGCTGTCGGACTTCTTCGAGACATCCTCCGGGGTGCTCCAGGGAGATACGCTGGCGCCGTTCCTGTTTATTCTGGTGCTTGATTGGGTGCTACGGACTGCTCTGCCTACCAACGACGACGGCTTTCTGCTGCGGCGACGCGTGGGTCGACGTCAACCGGAGAGGCGGCTCAGCGTGCTTGGCTACGCCGACGATCTCGCCCTGCTGTCCTCGACCGTCGAGGGCGCCCAACGGCAGCTGGACAGGCTGGTTGCCGTTGCAGCGAGTGTCGGCCTGGTGGTCAACGCGCAGAAGACCGTCGTGCTCTGCGTGCCGAGCAACATCGAGGCTGCAATATCCTGCCGAGGCGCTGACGGCCAGGCGAAAGAACTTCCGCGCTGTCAGCAGTTCGTCTACCTCGGCGGTCTGGTCCCTGACGTCCGCGAAGACCTGCGGCGTCGCCGAGGACTTGCATGGGCTGCCTTCCGTTCGATAAGGTCAGTCCTGCAGTCCGAGGCCCTGCCAGATCGCCAGAGGGCGGCGCTGTTTCGGGCGGTGATCGAGACCGTCCTGCTGTACAACGCCGAGACCTGGACGCTGACAGACTCGCTCGAGCAACAAGTCGACGCGGCGCACGCTGGCCTGCTGCGCGCCGCCTTCAAGATCAGCTACGAGCGGGTTTCCAACGCGGCACTCTATCGCCACGCCGGCCTGGACCGTCCAAGTCAACTTTTGCGCCGACGGCGACTCCAGCTGGCAGGCCACGTCATCCGCGCCAAGTCGTACTGCCCCGAGCCGGTGCAGGAGGTGCTGCTGCTCACGCTGCAGGCGCCCTACCGGCGAGGACAAGCGCGAACTCGGCGTTTCGTCGATTGCCTGCTGGCTGACGCCGGCGCCCCCGATTCTGCCGGCGGCGCGGCCTTTGTTCGCGGCCAGGCCCTGAGGCGCGCCCTGTGACGCTGCTTTCAACATCTTGGCAGCGTACTTTGTTGTTGTTGTTGTTGTGTAAAGGAACAGAATAGATTGCTAATCTATAGCCCACAGATGAAGGAACAGAACGGATTGCTAATCTATATCCATTGGGTGTAAAGGAACAGAATAGATTGCTAATCTATAGCCCACGGATGAAGGAACAGAATAGATTGCTAATCTATAGCCCACAGATGAAGGAACAGAACGGATTGCTAATCTATATCCATTGGGTGTGAAGGAACAGAATAGATTGCTAATCTATAGCCCACGGGTGAAGGATCAGAATGGATTGCTAATCTATAGCAATTAGTTAAAATTTTACTGCTAGCCCAGTAGTAGAAGTGCAAGTTAAAACCACTGCAGTTAGAATTGGCCATAGACAGCACCTCAAGTATTAAATTTTGCAAGGGAACAACCGAATTTCTAAGAAAGAAATTTCCGCCCGCAAGCCGTCAGAATTTACCTGGCACTATAGGGCAGCCGCAGCTGCTTCACTGGCGAGTCCCGCACCCGTTTGGGCCATTTTCCTGGCGACCCGCTGGGCGCGGCTGGCCGAATCGGCGGCGCCATCGAGTCCGCGGCTGATGGAGCTCCGGCGTCAGGTGCAGCTCCCTCGGCGTCGTCCGCCTTAGCCGCATTGCTAAACGTCTCCAAGCGGAGATCCACTCTTAAATTGCAGACCAATGCGTCGAACGATTGACTTCGAGTTTTACCTCCTCCTACTCTACTAGAAGAATTTCTTGAGCGGACAGCAGCTGCAGCCTCCCTAGCCGAAGCTGATGCCGACGGAAGGCTGGCCGCGTCCAGCGCAGCGGCCAGGTGACATTTCAAATGCTCGCCAAGTCGATTGGGATTAGTTGACAAGTGACCGCACTCGCCGCAGATCAGCAACAGCTGCTCTTCCTGATTCATCATCGTTGCAATTCTTCTTGGTAAGTTGCAAAATCTTGGCTAAAGGATTAGTTATTGAAGTACAACGCAACAATCAATTTAATAATCGCTATCTGTGATTAATAAACAACCGGACCAGGTCCCAGCTGCCCTGTCCTCATCGATCTAGCCGGCTCAGAGCTGGCCATAGACAACTCTTTCAGCCTCGCCCTTCGCTCACTAATTAATTGCTGTCTACGGTTGTAAGTAGGTTGTAAGTGCTTAATTAACATATAGCATTTGCTTAATTAACTAGATCCACACTTTTTAACAAGTTGCTGAATAATTTCTAGCTGAATGAGAAGCGACAATCAACACCTAAAGTGATCAATGAAACTTTTTAACAATAGAAGGAAAAAGAGACGAGACTACTCGTATCATAGTCTCTTTTAAACTCTTTAAACTATGATTTATGACCGATGGATTCATATCTACAGTATTAATCATTAAATAAAAACAGTACTATTACAGTAGTATTAATCATTAAATAAAAAATAGCCACGAGTAATTTTCACTCATTTCACTTAAATAGTGCACTAAATACAGTGGATTTCTTATAATAAAAAGTTCCATCTGATTCAAATTTAATTTAATTTAATTATTGAACATCATAGTAAGAAATTCCTGTCTATGGCTGCCTTTCACAGCCTTACCTGAGCTGGTGAAAAGATAGTAGCTTCATTTCATTAAAAAAGCTGTAAAGCGCTTTAATATATTAATTATTACAAGTAGCTAGTGCCATAAACTACAAAATTAAATCGTATTTTTAACCTCTCTGCCCCGAGGCAGCCTCTGTCTAAATTGGCTCTCCGCTGCATCATTCACTTTCATTGCTCTTTCTACTATTAATATCAATTCAAATATTCCGTATCACATTTAATATCGACATTTTAGTTAACATCTCTTACCCCAATCTCACAGTCTCCTCTAATCTCCCCCACTCTCACAGTCTCCTCTAATCTCCACCACTCTCAGTCTCCTCTAATCTCCCCCACTCTCAGTCTCCTCTAATCTCCACCACTCTCACAGTCTCCTCTAATCTCCACCACTCTCACAGTCTCCTCTAATCTCCACCACTCTCACATTCTCCTCTAATCTCCCCCACTCTCACAGTCTCCTCTAATCTCCCCCACTCTCACAGTCTCCTCTAATCTCCCCCACTCTCAGTCTCCTCTAATCTCCTTAACTCTCACACTTAGATAGTTAGGTTAAGAATAAATAAACAAGAGCAACAGACAATGCCAATATATTTTAGAGTCAAACTAACACTAATTTATTGGATGAATTTATCTGACACACAGCGCTATTATTAGACCGTGAGACACAATATATTTGTTTGCATTCGTTTCGTTTCTATTTAGCTGCTGTAAAAAAAACGACAATCAGCCCTCAAAAATTTGCTTGTATGACCATAAAAACTGACAGATGATGGACAGTTGCCAAAGGGGGGGGGCAATTTTTTTCGTGAGCTGTTAAATCGACATTAGATTAGAACAACATGATAATAACAAAAATATGAGAAATTCTTAACCTGTTGGAGGGGGGACAATCAATTGTGTTGATTTCTTCAAGCTACTAAGTTGTGTCAAAGGTCGCACAAAGGTCAAGGTTACACAACACTGCGGGTTTGCGGTCAACATTAGCTGGGGCGACATGCCACTCTCCGACCGTTGCCGAGTCAGTTGGGAGTTTAAACCGACTGAAATCAATGATATATTTTTATTGGAACATTATTTAAATTATTCAAACAATATAGATCTCTTCATCTTCTGCTAATTAATAATTTGTACATAAATCGATGCAACTCTATAGCTATTATACTTTTATATATTATTGAGTCATTATACAGACATAGATTCATTGAGATTGATATTTCATTTATATATTATCAATGAATCAATAAATAAAATCTATCTATCTATCTATCTATCTATCTAACTATCTGTCTATCTATCTATCTATCTATCTATCTATCTATCTACCTATCTATCTATCAATCTACTAAGTCTTATAACTCCACTGCGTCACTAGTCTTTTGACTCCACTGTGTGTGTGGTTTTTTCTCTTTTTCGCCCATATCTTCTCCCGGGACCAGTGAGTCAAAGAACCAGGCTATGCCAAACAGAAGCTTTCATAACTTTAGACACAAACGCCGATCCAAAGACGATGAAGAACGCAACCCACGAGAACGACAAGACCACCGAAGGAATGTACAATCTACAGTACATAAGAGGCCACGCCAGCAACAGCGACAACGGGACAGAGATGATCGACCTCGGTACGATGGTGAAGCGACTGGCCCTTTAAGAGTCACTCATCGGCCTACGACTTCGGGACAATCGGATGATCGCAGCCTGCCAGCCGACGCAGCTAAGGTGGCCCGCTTGGTTAAAAAGCTGTTTCGATCGGCCCACCGCCTCGAAAATTGGCGGAGTACACCTAAAGGAGTGGAACGCCAGACCGATCAATTGAAGAAGTTCATTCGTCCTGCTTTGCCAACAGCTAAGACCACTGAACGCATCAGAGACAATGCTGATACGTGGCAATTCAGCACGCTAGATACTATGCAGAGCCATTACAAATCTTGCATCCAGCGCCTAACTTCGGAAATTGAGGAGTTGACTGCGACAACGTTCGATCAGGCTGGGAAGTCGGCTACAGGTGGGCCGCGAAAGACGCCGGCAAATTCAATAGCGACCCCAGGATGCTCCAGAGTCTACTCAACATGTAGCGTGTAGACTTCAAGGTTCCAGAAATCAGCGGAAGCAAGCATGCCGGAACTACCGACCCATTAGGAAATGAGGTGCTTTCTGAATGGCAGAGTTTCAATGAGGAGCCAAGTATGCTCAGTCATGATGGTATGCAAGAAAATGCGGGGGAAGCCCCCCTCTTATCCACGGACGCCGACAACGAATATTCCAAGCACTCAGACTCAAACTATGTATGCTCCACGACTCGAAAATGTAGTGACTGGCGACAACACCTTCCCACCTGCAACTGATGGTGCTGATACTGAAGGTCGGATTGGCACGGTTGCTACCGCTCCAATCACCACAAGTTCCGAGCCACCATCGCAGGGTCAAGCTGCCTGTGCTCAGGAGCTCGACACGGGGCTGGTCTGCGATCAGACATCCCCACCTGTTACTGAAAACCAAGGCAACTCGGACTCCCCACCAATTATCAGAATCTCGGATTCCCCATCGCAGGGTCAAGCTGCCTGTGCTCAGGAGCTCGACGCAGAGGAGTTCTGTGAGCAGACACCTCAACCTGCAAATAGCAGCAAACAAAATCGGGCGACTCAAAGCAAAAGCTCACACCCACTTGTGTCACTCCTCTCGACCAAATATCTAAAGAACAGCTTAATTTAACCCATTCTCGGCAGCTTAACAATCAAACCGTAGGAGCTCAGACGCCACCTACTGTTAACAAACAGCGCCATCCGTCAACGCCGATTCCCAAAGGCGTGGCGTCACCAAGAACAAAGCCCATTATCAATATTCACACGGGCTTAAAACGGGACTGGACCCTGTCAACCATTGAAAAAATGTCATTGTTTTGGGTGACGAGAATGTGTCCCATCTTGGAATTGAATATTCAGACACTCAGTTCGAGATCTTTCCGAGTCTTAAGGCAGGTGTTCTGGTCAAAATACTTAAGGAAAAAACTGCTACACCTTCCTTGACCGTTAAAGCTGTCATCCTCTTCCCATGGGGACATGACCTTTCAAGTTTCAAGACAATTCGAAGGCGTTCTGGACAAGCTTCTCAGAACAATCTTCAACCATTGTTGCAAAGCCTTTCCAAACGCTAAGATTTTCACGCTTGACTCAGTCACCCACGCTGATGCAACGAGGGCCATCCAAAAGACGGCGGAGAAGGTGAACCGCTTTCTTCACAGCATCAACAGAAGGGATCATATCCAACTATCCCCGCGTAGACTAACCTTTCAGCCGAACCGGGTCACTCTCACCGAAGACTCATCATCAAAAATCTTCCTGAAGGTTTACAACAGGCTTAAAAAAACTAGACAAGCCAGGCAATGCTGAAAGCAGCCTGTTAGTCAACCTTTCAAGGCACCCTCTCTCTGAATGTGAAGTCCAAGTCCTGAAAAAAGGCAAAAACTTTGTTCCAGCGCCACCAGTTATGGGTAGCGGTGCCCTCTCTAATTGCATCACAAACCTAAAGCAGAGAATTGCTTTGAACTCTATGCTCCAACGCCGCACTTGCGCTTTTGCACCCCGCATGTCATTCACTGGTCGAACGTCGCTACCCAACTTTAACCTGAAAAACTGGTACTCTCATGAGGGATTGTTTGAAGCCCTGGACAACATTAAAATTCCCCATTTTATCTACAACAGGCCAAATCTTGCACAACCACAGAGCGAAGCTCTTCAGCGCCTCCGTAATACGAGCGTAACAATAACATTCTGATTAAACCTGGTGACAAGGGCAACAACATGGTTGTCTTAAACTGTGAAGACTACATTCAGGAAGCTAGCAGACAACTATCAAATACTTCTTTCTACCAGCCTGTTGATTCTGCTATTCGTTCTCAAACCAGTCATCGTATCAAATCAATCTTTCAACAGCTAAGGGATGACAAGATAATCACCAATCATCAGTTCACCCAATTGATTCCACCACCGGAACCGGAATCGAATCTTTTATCTTCTCCCTAAAATCCACAAAGATCAGGAGACTTGGCCCATACCTGGTGTGCCACCCGGCAGACCAATTGTCTCCGACTGCAACTCGGAAAGTTACATGAGCGCCAAATTTATTGATTTTTTTCTACAACCAATCGCTAGAGAGCAGCAGTCTTTCATCCGGGATGCTGACCACTTTCTTGCTGTCACTCAAGGCCTGATTTTTGACAAAGGTGAGAACGTCTTTTTAGTTACTATGGACTTCGAATCTCTGTACACCAACATCCCGACTGATAAAGGAATGAACGCTGTTCGAGAGGCTTTTCTTAATTATCCCCAATCATCAAGACCAGACGATCATCTAATGGAACTTCTAGACATTAACCTAAATTAAAACGACTTTGTTTTCGACAACAAACGCTACCTGCAAGTGAAAGGCACCAGTATGGGCAAAGCCTTCGCGCCTTCCTACGCGAATATCTTTGTCTGACTGGGAATCTAAAGCCCTTAAAAGCGCCCCTTTCACTCCACATCTGTACAAGCGGTACATTGACGACATTTTTATAGTTTTCGTCGGCACGGAACGGCAGCTTCAACGACTGCACGAACACCTGAATGGCTTCGACAGAACATTCGGCTTACCATGCAGTATAGCAAAGAAAAAATCCAGTTCCTCGACTGTATTGTTTCATTGACGGTTGAGGACAACACGTTGAGACTGACGCACTCCATATTCTTCAAGCCAACAGACTCTCGTCACCTGCTTAGCCCTGATTTGTTTCATCCAGCACACACTTTTAAGGGCATTGTTAAATCCCAATTTCTACGTTACGCTTGCCGATGCACTTTCAAAGAAGATTTCGATAAAGCCAGCAGCAGTTTAATGGGTATTCTAAAAAGCCAAGGGTACTCGGTCCGATTGATTCGGGATGCCAAAACCTCGGCCCTCACACACAACTCGGCTACTACATGGACCACAAGAGCTGCCGACTTTGCAGACAGCACGGGCAGTTAGGCCAATTCTGTCCAGGCTCCCATGCTACCAATATGATCTACAGAATCCGTCAAAAAGTCTGCTGCGACTCAAGAAATGTGGTCTATGCTATTCTATGCAAAAAATGTCACAATCATTGTGTCGATATCGGTGAAACTGGGGGCTCGCTAAAGGTCAGGCTTATGGCTCATCCAAGTGATATCAGACTTGCGAAAGACACCCCAGTTGCCAGACATTTCAATGCTGCGAACCATATTTTTCACGACTTCCGCTTCATGGGCCTATGGTATCTCAGAACTGATTCTGAAACGAGCAAGACGGGAGCCCAACGCAGACGAAGAATTATGGAACAAAAACTCATTACTATACTAAGCAAACACAACCCGTTCGGGCTCAATAAGGTCGAAACTACTAATAGTGCTTGCGTCCCTATCGTCATTCCTTTCACGGACCACTCCCAGAGCCTTGTACACAAAATCCGCTCTGCCATCTCAGACCAAGCGACTGAGCTGGATACGGTAGCAGCGTACACTAGATCGCCCTCACTTAAGGACTTTCTTTGCCCCTGCAAAATGCCTGCTTGATCGACATTGCCAACAACCACCACGCATTTTTAGATGACTGATGACGGATACAACGTGACTACTTGCACATAGCACTAACCTACCGTGCCGTGTGTTACTTTTAAGCCCCTATTTAAACAATATTCACTTCGCCCTCTTAAAATTTTTTTCCTTAAATATAGTAGACCCTGACGAAAGCTAATACATAGCCGAAATATTGGTCAACCTTTCATTCAAAACTTGGTCTTTGACTCCACTGTGTGTGTGGTTTTTTCTCTTTTTCGCCCATATCTATTTATTTATTTATCTATCTATCTATCTATCTATCTATCTATCTATCTATCTATCTATCTAACTATCTATCTATCTATCTATCTATCTATTTATCTTTCTATCTATCTATCTATCTATCTATCTATCTATCTATCTATCTATCTATCTATCTATCTATCTATCTAACTATCTATCTATCTATCTATCTATCTATTTATCTTTCTATCTATCTATCTATCTATCTATCTATCTATCTATCTATCTATCTATCTATCTATCTATCTATCTATCTATCTATCTATCTATCTATCTATATCTAAACTCACGGAAGTCGAACTCACCTGGAAGTACTCCTTGCTCTTAACCGGGTCAGCCTTCATAGTCTTGCTGCCGGGCTTCCAGTTAGCCGGGCAGACCTCGCCGTGCTTGTCGGTGAACTGGAAGGCCTGCACAAGGCGCAGCGTCTCGTCAACGGACCGGCCAACTGGCAGGTCGTTGATGGTGATCTGGCGCAGCTGGCCCTTCTCGTTGATTATGAACAGGCCGCGGAAGGCGATGCCCTCGTCGCCTTTGAGCACGCCGTAGGCCCGGCTGATGGCGTGCGACGGGTCGGCCAGCAGCGGCATGTTGAGCCGGCCGAGGCCGCCGTCCTTGCGCGCCGTGTTGGTCCAGGCCAGGTGGACAAAGTGCGTGTCGGTGCTGCAGGCCACCAGCTCGCAGTTGGCCTTGCGGAACTCCTCGGCGCGGTCGCTGAAGGCAATGATCTCGGTGGGGCAGACGAAGGTGAAGTCAGCCGGGTAGAAAAACAGCACCACGTATTTGCCACGATAGTCAGCCAGCTTGATGTCGGCGAATGTCTGGTCGGGCATCACCGCTTTGCCAGCGAAGTCGGGGGCTGGGCAGCCTGGCAACAGTTGCTGGGCGGACATCTCGTCGGGCTTGCTAGATAGCTGCGTTTGTGTGTAAGGTGGAGGTGCTCGCTGATATAGATTGCAATTATAGGGACGGGTCAGCTGGGGTGGGCTTGGCTCTCTATGTGGGTCAGCTGGGGTGGGCTCGACTCTGTGGGTCAGCTGGGGTGGGCTTGACTCTGTGTGGGTCAGCTGGGGTGGGCTTGACTCTGTGTGGGTCAGCTGGGGTGTGCTTGACTCTGTGTGGGTCAGCTGGGGTGGGCTCGACTCTGTGGGTCAGCTGGGGTGGGCTTGACTCTGTGTGGGTCAGCTGGGGTGGGCTCGACTCTGTGTGGGTCAGCTGGGGTGTGCTTGACTCTGTGTGGGTCAGCTGGGGTGGGCTCGACTCTGTGGGTCAGCTGGGGTGGGCTTGACTCTGTGTGGGTCAGCTAGGGTGGGCTCGACTCTATGTAGGTCAGCTGGGGTGGGCTTGACCCCTTGATTGGGTCATCTGGGGTGGGCTTGACTCTTTGTGTGGGTCATCCGAGGTGGGCTTGACCCCTTGATTGGGTCATCTGGGGTGGGCTTGACTCTTTGTGTGGGTCAGCTGGGGTGTGCTTGACTCTGTGTGGGTCAGCTGGGGTGGGCTCGACTCTGTGGGTCAGCTGGGGTGGGCTTGACTCTGTGTGGGTCAGCTGGGGTGGGCTCGACTCTGTGTGGGTCAGCTGGGGTGGGCTTGACTCTGTGTGGGTCAGCTGGGGTGGGCTCGACTCTGTGGGTCAGCTGGGGTGGGCTTGACTCTGTGTGGGTCAGCTGGGGTGGGCTCGACTCTGTGGGTCAGCTGGGGTGGGCTCGACTCTGTGGGTCAGCTGGGGTGGGCTCGACTCTGTGGGTCAGCTGGGGTGGGCTTGACTCTGTGGGTCAGCTGGGGTGGGCTTGACTCTGTGTGGGTCAGCTGGGGTGGGCTTGACTCGGTGTGGGTCAGCTGGGGTGGGCTCGACTCTGTGGGTCAGCTGGGGTGGGCTTGACTCTGTGTGGGTCAGCTAGGGTGGGCTCGACTCTGTGTGGGTCAGCTGGGGTGGGCTTGACTCGGTGTGGGTCAGCTGGGGTGGGCTCGACTCTGTGGGTCAGCTGGGGTGGGCTTGACTCTGTGTGGGTCAGCTAGGGTGGGCTCGACTCTATGTAGGTCAGCTGGGGTGGGCTTGACCCCTTGATTGGGTCATCTGGGGTGGGCTTGACTCTTTTTGTGGGTCATCTGGGGTGGGCTTGACTCTTTTTGTGGGTCATCCGAGGTGGGCTTGACCCCTTGATTGGGTCATCTGGGGTGGGCTTGACTCTTTGTGTGGGTCATCCGAGGTGGGCTTGACCCCTTGATTGGGTCAGCTGGGGTGGGCTTGACTCTGTGGGTCAGCTAGGGTGGGCTCGACTCTGTGTAGGTCAGCTGGGGTGGGCTTGACTCTTTGTGTGGGTCATCCGGGGTGGGCTTGACCCCTTGATTGGGTCATCTGGGGTGGGCTTGACTCTTTGTGTGGGTCAGCTGGGGTGGGCTTGACTCTGTGTGGGTCAGCTGGGGTGGGCTCGACTCTGTGGGTCAGCTGGGGTGGGCTTGACTCTGTGTGGGTCAGCTGGGGTGGGCTCGACTCTGTGGGTCAGCTGGGGTGGGCTTGACTCTGTGTGGGTCAGCTGGGGTGGGCTTGACTCTGTGTGGGTCAGCTGGGGTGGGCTCGACTCTGTGGGTCAGCTGGGGTGGGCTTGACTCTGTGTGGGTCAGCTGGGGTGGGCTCGACTCTGTGTAGGTCAGCTGGGGTGGGCTTGACCCCTTGATTGGGTCATCTGGGGTGGGCTTGACTCTTTTTGTGGGTCATCTGGGGTGGGCTTGACTCTTTGTGTGGGTCATCCGAGGTGGGCTTGACCCCTTGATTGGGTCATCTGGGGTGGGCTTGACTCTTTGTGTGGGTCAGCTGAGGTAGGCTTGACTCTGTGTGGGTCAGCTGAGGTGGGGAGATTTTCCTTTTGAGTCAGGCGTCTACAGTTTTTAGGTAAAGGGGGCTTTCCAGCAATTTATCGTCAGGCAAAATACAGTCTATTGCCAAGAAAACTTGAATCAATACCCAGAGAATGACGACAAACAATCTACGAGAAATTTAACGACAACAGCTTGAACAAAAATCTGATGCAGCACGAACGCTTAAGGATTTAGGAGCTTAATTATCTTACGCTGCTCAAGGAGAGCAGTTTCAAACTTGGCTAATAAAATTATGTGAGGCCTATGATAGACTCAGCAAAGCTCGCAGCACTGCAAAACCGTGCAGTCACTGTATGCAGCTTAAAAAACCGTTACTACGCCAGTAGCTAAAACTAAACTCAACAAAAGCCGCTCCTTTGTCCATAGAAAAAGAATCCGAGGCTCTAATTAACAGGAGCAGGAAGCAGTAGCTAACTAACCACCCAGGGCGGCAAGGTTAAAAAATCGGATCGAGAGAAAAAAAACTAGCCAAGAAAGGCGCGCGCGTCGCCTGCTAGTGCAATAAGGCAGGCGAGAATCGAGATGATAAGAGACCTACAGGATGGGATGGCGCTCGGTAAGGTCGAATTTTAATTGAAGCTTCACCACCCTCCCCCGAGCGTTTTTCATTCGGCATCGGCAGTCCATCGCCCCCTAGCGCCATGAAAAAAACGATTTTCCCCGTCCATACGAGCTGGACATCAGGACGAGGCATACAAGACTAGAGAGAGAGAGAGAGAGAGCCAGATAAAACGAGAAATCGAAGATAGAAAGCAAATCAGCAGCTCGTGTCCAACCAGAAGCCAATATACAGCTTAAGAATATTGAATTATAACGTGCGCGTAGAGCCAAGGAAGAAGACCCAGCTCAAAGACAAGACAATTATAATCCTGGCTAGAAGCCTTAAGAATGTTTTTTTCTCGATTATTCGGATGCAAGGCTTCATCTAGACAAGAGATTTCTAGTTTCTACGTTGCGCCTCGTTAAGGCAACGAGCTTCGATAAATAAAAAAATACTATTGCCAACAGCAAAAGTGCATGGGTTTTTCGCGTCGCTTCAGAAAAAAATAGATCACTAACAATTGACGCTGATGAGCTGAGCATAATAAAAGGACAAAATGAATTCATTGATGAGGTAAAGATAAGACCTTAAGCTTATCTATAGATATTAAGGATGATGTGGTGCAGTGATTTACAAAGATCTTTACACTTACACAAAATTAAATCCCATGAAAGGCTTAAGATAAACTTGGAGCGCAAAAAGACATACATGAAGCGAGGACCTGCATCAAACACTTAAGAAGCACATTTGCGGCGCCTCAATCTAACCCGAATTCAACCTATGAACTTAACTAAAGAAATTGGCCAGTTTAAGCTTGGTGAGTCCGGCTTGGGTACCCTCGGCGTACTTGACGACGCCGAGATTGGGTAAGGAGAAGGGAAGACAAGAAGTGCGTCGTTGGAAGAATTGGAGCTGGGGTGGAGCTGAGCTCAGATTCTCTGCCGATGGATTGAATCAGTGAAGCTGGCAACTTCTTGACGGACCAAAAAAACCAAAAGGGAAGGAGAGAAAGACGGAGAAGGAGTATATACGGTAGCCAAATAATATTATAATGGCACAGAGTGGTGTAGGGTAGGTTAGTAAAGTCCTAAAAAACACTGCACAGTAACTGTGCAGAGCCGTATGCACTCACTTTACCACGCATGCAAGCCACTATGGTTAGAATAGAAAGAACCGCCTATAGGAAAAGGGAAAAATTAAGAAAAAAAAATTGGCGGGAATGAAACGGAAGGCCGTGGAGGAAAAAAAACTAGGGAAGAAAAAGAGCGACGAACAACGTAGAGATGATGCATGCATGGGCGAAAGTGGCTTCATCCGCGAGCTTACAGCAGCCCCACTCTGGCCTCCCTATCCTTATCGTGTGAGGCTGGGAAGGGGCTCTCTGGCTGCAGCTGATTCAATTAACATCAGTATATAAGGAAGACGCATTAAGAGAACCGAGCAGAATTGAAAAAGGACGTCGAAGGCGTTAGGCAGAGATGAAGGGAAGACAGCTCGACCGGAGAGGTTGGAGAGGACGCTGGGCAGTTGGCCAGATGGGATCTTGGGACACAAAAAGGGAGATGCCCGTGGCAGCTGATTACGCTCAATGCATTTATTCCCGCTTGGCACAAGCAGCATTTAGGTCCAGAAGCAGACGCGGATTTCCCTTGGAAGCAATTTTCCAACCGAACAGAGATACGCTAGTTATGTGGAATTCGTTTGTAAAAACAACCGACCCCTTTGCTTTGGAGATCTTCTTAAGCAATAAGTCACAACCGGAATCAACTTGAGGTGTACAGTGTAGTGGAGTCAGTATACTTCTATTAGCTTACCAATTTACACAGCTATAATGAGCAAAAACCTTTTTTGTCTACTTAACGAGAACAATTAATGTTAGAGATTAGTTCTGTCTCGCTGCAATAATGTGTAAGAAAACTAACAGATGAAATACTTTGATAATGCGATTGAGAATCCAATCAGTAAATTGAAATTTGACTTAATTAACTGATTAAAAAAGGTTCTTGAACTGAGGGGGGAAATGGCTATGTATAAATTTTGCAGACAGAATCCGCTGCGATGTGATGAGACAGCCTGATCACCTGTCCAATAATAATTGCATGCCGGGAAAGTGCATTTCAGACAGACTGGTATTTTTTCTTAAAATTTAAAGCAGCCTGAATGAATTGGGAAGACGCAGGCTTAGGCTAGCATTCGAAACGCACGCGAACGGCCTCACCGATCGCAGCTGAAGCTGATGAACGATGCCGCGAAGCAGCTGGGCAAAAAGTCCCCGTTCCCTAGCAACAGCAAGTCCAGCAGCATCGCTAGCAGCAGCTGCCTTGCAACTGTCCGACGCCAGCAACTGATCGATTTCATCGTCGTCTTCAACGTCAACATCATCATCATCGTCATCCTGCTTCCGCCTGACCGGACAAGCGCTAGAAACTGGACAAGGAATGACTAGCGAGCATTCCGGATGCTCCAACAGGCTAACTGGATGCAAGTGCCCTGCAGCTCCAGCAGCTGATGCTGCTGCTGACGACGCGGCGGCAGCCATGTCTGGTGGCACAGGCGAAGGCGGCGGTCGGCGATGACTTGGCGGACTGCGCACAGCCGGCGAGAAGGACACGTGACGCTCCGAGCTTGAGTCACGAGAATCTTGTTTAATAACTGGCCGACAGCTCATAGTGCTAACGTTTGCAAGTTCACTGGGTTTGTTACATTCGCCGTGGTTCTTAGCTTTGGCTTTCCAAATGACCAAGATGCAGTAGCTCATTATATTCATCCCAGATCTGTCCAGCATCCCGGGATTCCCTTCCCTCTTCCTCTCGCCTCTATCGGGCCAATTAGGCAGGCCGATTGGAGATAGCATTTGCCACTATTTAGGGCTGCTACTTGAAGTAGAGAGATTAGCGAAATATATTATAGAAGTACTGATTGCACGCCTCATGTATGCAACTATCCGAGGAATTTTGCCAGAGCACGGACGGCTTGGCTTTAATAAAAATAAATAATTTAAATTTCACATGTCAGCCAAGCAGTGAAAGGACTTAGACTGTATATGTTTGTGTTGCAGTGAATAAAGCTCACACCCGATCCAACTTTGCTTGTTCAGATTCAGAATTTGTAAAAAGAACAGGTGGAAAATGGTGGAAAGCCACGCCATGGTTTAATATATAGTAGCGAGAGAACAAGCTGTTCAGTATGTGGTGGTGTGATTGAAATAAAATTTCGATTTTGTCCAACAGCGGGTAAAAGAGGTGCCATATAATTGGAATTACACACATTTTCTAAGATAACAAACAAGCTTAGATAAAAAGCGACACATTTTATGAACTTTGGACCTATTAATGACGACACGCGTGTTAGAAGAATTCTGTTTTTAATTCCAAATTTCAGTGGATAGAAGTATAACTTAAGATAGGAATTATATGAATAAAAGACGTTAAAGTTAAACCGTCAGACGGGCGTAAAATAACTAAAAGTACAATTGCTACTGATTTTAAGTTAACTAAAAATTGCCGAAGCTGTATAAAAAAATAAAAAGAAGAATATCCAACTTACCGATAAATGAAAATTTCCAACGATAATTTTGCGTCAGAAATGAAGATAAACACAACCACAAGGGTAGCGTTGTTAAATGCTCCAAATAATATATATTTCCACAGGGAAGGGGGAGAGACAGCTAATGTACAGTCAATAGAGTGGAGTGAAATAGCTTGGTGGAATTTCACCCAATGGAAAAGCCGATTAAAGCGTGGAAGCCTCAACGTTAAGTTATGGGGGGATAGGGGGCACCATTATACGACTGACTGTATCTGAAAGCTTGGAGTGTTAAAAGGCTAAGAGGAGAGGAGTGGGTACTGAACCCTAACCTTCAACCACCTCCCCAAAGCCCCAATGTACATATAGAGTGGATGACTATGCATACAAGCCCTGTACACCAAGCAGTGAATTAAGTTGACAAAACACACAACACTAGCCAAGGCCTGCACCGTGCACTGAATTGTCACGCAAATTTCTGGAAAATTCTGCAATATTCTGTAACCGAAATTTACACGCATTACATTACATATTGAATGCTAAATAAAGGAAACAGCAAAAGGGCAATTTGTCAACAGAATTTCACTTTCAGCATATTTTACAAGACCTGTAAAGAATGCGAATAAGTACGATAAGTACTTTATCAGAATTACCCCAAAATCCTTCCATTCTGATACCCTGACAGGTTGTTTGAATACTCCTGACCATTCGAAATCGATTTTTCTCAGTTATGAAAAATTTTAGGATAGAAGAATTTAACATTACTGCTTAACTATAATCTGGATAGATTATTAAGCACTGGAAGATTGACACCTCCGATTTCACGAATGAAACCAGAAAATTGACAATTCTAAATTGACATTCCGCGGGCAACATCATTTTGCACGATTACTTTACGACTTTAGCTACCCGAGAGTATGCATTGAAATGACGAAAAAAAACATTAACACATGAAGCGAATACAAACAAATGATTGTTCGACAAAACGCGCTACTGCCAGTAGAGCACTACGAATATTGAGAAAATAATAGTAGGAAAAATTACTAACCTGCTTAGACACAGAAAACTGTCGAATGTGCCTTGTAACATTTGTAGCCATTGTAAGATTTGTTGACTGCTGCACAGCTTGAAAAGGCTGTAAAATCATTGTGCTCATAGACCTGGGTACCTGTGCCAGACAGCGTGTCAGTTGTAGGCCTGACTTCATGGCCCTAAGAGAGGCAGTTGCAACTGACATTGTTTGTTAGTTTAGGTTTAGCTGAAAAGAGAAGAATCAAATATGCTTAAGTCATAGGTTATATAACTCATAGGTAATATTAAATATTTATTCATACAATTATATCAAGCTATGTTAACTTTGTCTTGAACTTGGATAGACAATGCACACATTGTTGCATGATGCCTATAGATATACTCAATCCAATAAAATAAAATAGTATTAAAACATCTAGTCCATCTAGATACTCAATTATTTGTAATATATTTTTTTGTGCAATTGTCTATTTTAATTCTTTCCAATAATATCATATGATTAGCATAAGATTTATTTATAGACATTAAAATTATATCACACAATTGTAAATAGTTTTCATTTAGATATGCTAAATAATATTATTTTATTGTATCTTTTTTAATAGAACAATAAAATTACTAAAAATACAAGGGAACTGGAGGCCAAGAAAGGCATGAGGTTTTTTAGCCATTGATAAGTTCTTTGTACAAGTGACAACCTATTTAGATTCTTTGTAAGTCAAGGCTTAACTATTTTAGCACAAGCTCAAGATGTTAAAGAATTGAAGGAAGCATTTGCAGATTGATACTTAAAACTTCAAGTGTAGAAAGTGAATGAAGAGTGCAAATAGAGTAAAAGGCCATAACCCTCTAATACACGGTATACCTTTTAGACAGAATTACTACTAGGCAATATTTTAGATCACTATAAGGATTTATGTTAGTATTCATAATATATGCAAGATAAAGTAATATTATAAATAAAATTTAGTACAAAAAAGATTAAAATAAATAGCTTTAGTAACATACATAAAATGATATACTTGATAGTTTTGAAAGTTGATTAAAAGACCTAAAAAATATTGAAATAAAAAAATGTATACAAAATCAGTTATATCAAAACCAAAAAATTTTTTGCATTACAATATTCAACTCTAGCAAAATTAAAATATTTTTCTTTAGTTTGCAAAAATCTATAAAATATTACAAATTGATAAGTTACTAAAAAATACTAAAAATTACTAATTTTATTTTTAAGGAAAAGGTTTAGTTTAAAATGTTGGCAATTGGCACCAAGAAACTATTTTAATTATTAAGAACTCTTCTTAGACTTATTATAAGACACTAGACACATAAGACAACATTTCAGAAAACTACTCTTCTGTTGTAGTTAATGTACCTAATGCTGAAATTTTAACATTTATGAAGACATGATCATATCACTCTCACACTGCAAATTTTGAAAAAGGATTAAATTTTAACAGTAATGCAGGCATACATTTTTTAATTTTTTAGTATTGTAATAGTATTTTTGACGTTTATACATAAGAAAATGTCCTATGAGTAATATCAAAAATACAGAATTTCTTACGTCAAATTATGACCGTTTCCTAGATATTTTACGTTTAAAATTAAACGAATATTACGCTTAATTATAAAAGAGCGTTTTCGGAACATGTTGGGTCGCCCAGTTTTCGAATCAATAGCGCACTTAATGGTGGTCATTGAAAGTAAAACTTTTTTAGCTGACATGTCCGATCCCATCTTACGCGTTAAAATTCAATATGATCTCGATTGGATTGGTTGTATACAGGTGCTGCTTCACAAATCGAAAGTCATCGAATTCGTGCATCTGCATGTACAATAATCGTTTTATTCCTTGTGCATGCTTGTTAACAAGTAAAATCTCATCTACGTACCATTAGATTCGGTTAAATCAGGAAATACTTCCTGGAGCGTATGATTAATCGTGAAGGTACTCCTTAATAAAATGGAATTTTTTGTTTCTTTTTTGCATAGTACTATGCGTACGCGATCGAAGTTTTTTTTAATTAGAGCTGTAGTGATAACAAATTATTGTGCAGTGCAGACTATTTTAGGAGACGACAGCGAGAGACAGACACGGAGATAAAGAAAGGTAGAGAGCCGCAATCAGCAGAAGGAAGCTGACGACCCCGCCGCCACAAACTTGTGTGGACTGCATCACCAGAAAGCCCTACCGAAACCAAGTTCCCGAATAATTGAGGCCTGATTTCCACCTACAGCTATAGTGTCTTTTAGCCGTCAATCTCGAAGTCATAGCCGACTAAGGGACACTGCAGGGACTAGATCGCATGACCAAGGCAGGCTCAGAGAGGACTTTGGCTGGGGGTTCTTGCATGGATCGGATTATATGGACTCGGAAATGCACTGCTACATGTATACTCGTACTAAGAGGAGTGGGTAGAAAATATCCCAGTGTCTGGCCTTGATGCTTCAACAAACAGTCACAAAGCGCTAAAATGACCTAATTAGACTCTTCCGACAGCGCGCCCTGACTGCTTTAAAAATTATATTAAGTTACATTAATCATTTGGCTGCCGCGCCGCCCCGGGCTGCACTGAAGTACACCCGAAGCTCATCGATCGAGTCCTCAATCTGGACTCTGGTCACATGAATTACTGACCGACTGAATGCATGACTGTTCCGCCCTTGGTCCTCCATGACCATGGCCAACTAATTTAGCTGCTCATGTGAGCCGACAGAGTAAGTAAATAAAGAGATCTAACAGTTATATATAAACTGAATGGTTTAGCTTTCGTACTTAATCACACACTTGCCTATGAATATTGCAGTACTAAAGCGACTGTCACTAGTATATATATTATAATTAAATCCTATTGCCTCAATCCGCACAAAATGAGCAATAAGCAATAGCGCGAATCCCTAATGAATCACTAAGAGAGGGGGCCGATAGAGAATGCACCCGATGAGGCAAAGTCAAGAGATCTTTCACCAAACCAATCAGATCTATGCACTTCCGATGCTCTCAAACTCCATAGTGGCCGAAGTAGATCTCACGGTCTCGACCGTTAGTACTTGTCGATCCCGCTTGCCACTGGCAACTGTTGATCTGTAGCTTCTGATCTGTAACTATAGCTGATGATGCTGACGATCGCCGATACTTAGGTTGATGGAGATTCGCAAGATAAAGGGGATGATGACTATTAGACTTCTAGGGTCGGCTGCTGAACAGGGCAGGGGGCCGCAAGCACTGCACAGATGACGGGAGGTGCGCGAGCGTTCTGATCTTTGGGGGGCGCTCGACGGCGCCTTAAATAGGCGCGAGACGAGGCACCGATTTGTTAAAATGAGCGTCGAATTCTCTGATTGGTCTGGTACCAGTGTTATAACGGTCGTGCATTTTTCTGATTTGCTGGCAAGCGATCACGTGATCCGTGTTCCCGCAGACCCCTCGGGAGATCTTATCAGTGATTTGGGATCTTAGAAGAATGACAGATGGAAGTCATAAATCAAACCAAACAGGCGGTTTACTGATTCATGGCTTTTCGCTACGGAACGCCCTAGCAACAAGTGAAAATTACATATTTAACAGGGGAGAATAGGAGAGAGATGGGAGGAAGAGGGGAGGGACATCCCTGCTGTAAAAAATGACAAGGAGAGCAAAATACATGTAGAACAATAGAAAAGGGGCATTAAATCATCGGATTAAAAGAGCGCAGTCACGTACGCTTCCCAGGCGCCATCTGGCGCAATAAACCTGTCAAACCAAAGGTCAACCCGTCTGGGAAGAATGATTTATGGCCCTTAAGCAACTAGCTACGCGCGTACTCAACGAACTCTTAAAAAATAAATTACAAGTAAACAAAACAAAAAATTCCCTTGGTGAGACTTATACTACTCACGGTAAGTAGGGGGTAAGTATTCGCCTTGGGGTGATCTGCTAAGTTGAGTAGCAAAATGCATCCCTATCAAATCTTTTTAAAAAGTTTATTATTTGTTTAAAAATAGGAGGAAAGCATAAGATATTTTAGCAGAGTTGGAGCTGCTAAGGATAGAGGCATGGGGAATGTATTTAATTGGATCGAGGGAGAAATGAGAGCTATCATAATAGCATATCAGAATTGAATTGAGAATTTGCTATGCTGATAAACTCTTTTTTTAAAATGTTGTACACATGTACATGTGCATCTAAATATGCTTTCGGCTGACAGGAATCTCTTCAAAATGGCAGCATCCCCAAGGAGTAGCACTTTAATTAAAGGATCCATGCAAATAGTAATTAAACCACTATGTTGAGCTCATCTCGATAGTTTAAAGTCTTAATGGTTGCGCTCACCAGTAGGGAACCGGTCGTTGAAGGGCCAAATTAACTTAAAAAATCATTTTTTCATGTTTAGCCACATCAGAACCTTCGATAGAGTACTTACGAATCATCAAAGTAACTGCGGACTTTTCACAGTGCTCAGACTGAGATACTTCGCTACGGAACGCCGAGCAACAAGTGAAAATAACACATTTAACAGGGGGAGAATAGGAGAGGAGGAAGAGGGTGAGGGGGGACATCCCTGGCTGTCAAAAATGACAAGGAAAAAGCAAAATAGAACAACAGAAAAGGGGCAATAAATCATTGGACTGCCAAGGACAAGAATCTAAAAGAGCGCAGTCACTTCTTCAAATTTTGCAATTAATGGTATTTAATCGCATTTAGCTTTTTTAACGGATGATTTTGGCTTTAATAAGTTTGTGTAGCCTTTTTTGATGCAACTCTTGCTAGTTGCACTAAGCGCGCAATTCTCTAGTAAAATTAATTCTATAAACTGCATAGTGTAAAAAGACAAGTCTACAGTCACGATTCAACTCGCTGCAAATCCCATTTAGAAAACAGAAGAAAATCAGAGTTACACTATAGACTTCCAATAGAGAAACAAAATTCAAACGGCTGGCCTTGACGCAAAAATCCGTGACAAAATGCTTCTCTCAAAAGCCCTGCCAACATTGCCAGCTTTCCCAGTTCTTATCTATCGCAGAAAAAAACGTTTCGCAGCAACCGGCTCTCTTCCCACTGAAATCCAAGCGCCGCAGTTCCAGTATCAATCTGAAATAAATAGTCTGTAACTGAAGTCTAATACATTTTTGCAAGACCGAAGAGCTTTTGAGACAATTCACCGAAAAGTAAGTTTGAATAAAATTCAAACTGTGTTCCAATAAATCCAATACTTTTATCTTTGTCGTTAAAATTGAATTTCAGACGAGCCATGAAGCTTCTCATCCCAATTACCGCCGTTGCCTGCTGCCTGCTGGGCGTCGCCCTCGGCTCCTTGGTTGGCGGCAAGCGTCCGTTAACTGACGACGACGTCAAATCGGCTGAGTTCCGCGGTGCCCTCAACACGGCCACGCTGGAGATGAACCGCCTTAGCAACCATCCGCGCTTCCACGCCGTATTTAACTTTGTGCGCGGCACCAAGCAGGTGGTGGCCGGCGTTCTCTACGAGTTCAGCGTCGTCTTACGGGCCACCGTCTGCGAGAATCACGAGGCGCAGAACCTGGAGAACTTGGCCAAGTGCGAGCCAGTCAGGCTGCTCGGCGCCTCGGAGTTCAACTGCGACTTCAAGGTGCTCTACCAGCCGTGGGCAGCAAGCGAAAAGTACCGAGTTGTCAGCGAGCCGTCCTGCGTTTCGCCTCGCGAGATGTTGACGTTCGCCGGACAGAAGGTGCCGCTGACCCCGCAGGAGACCGCCTCCCCTGTGTTCAAGGGTGCCACTGACGCGGCGGCCGTCAAGTTCAACCAGCAGAGCCGGCTGTCCAAGCTGCACTCACTGGTGAGGTTCGATCAGGCCACCAAGCAGGTGGTCGCCGGCCTGCTGTTCGAGTTTAAGGGCCTCTTCGTTGAGACTGTCTGCGAAAACACGCCGGAGAATCACGGCAAAGGCCTCGACGAGTGCGCGGCTAGCAACTCGGCCAGGACGTTCACCTGCCGGTTCGAGGTGCTGTTCAAGGCCTGGGCGACGCCCAAGTACACCGTGCTCAACGAGATGGACTGCACTGAGCGAATCTAAAATAGTACACTCGCTAAACAGTCGTGCTAAGAGCATAAATAGATGATTAATTAAACAGAATAATTTAAATCAGGTCTTTTTTATACGTTTAATTGATTTGAATTATTTTGTTTGGTTGGGTCAATCGAATGTTGGAGATCCCTGCAAAAGTGTGAAGCATAACTTAAATATTGCATTCATGTCAGGTTGATTGAATAGCCTTTCCAGACTACTTTCAGTCCATCGTGAAGTAGTGTGATGGAGTTTTTCACTTTGTAAATAAGCTACAGTGTATTGTAGGAGACAGCGATAGATTTAGCTAAGAATTGAGCTTTACTTTCATGCAATGGTAGTTTTGAAAAACATGGAGCTTTAATTTCAGATCTGAAAGAAAGATTTATATTATCGATAGATATTTCAAGCTTAACGCGTTTTTTCCAGTTTCATAAAATACTATTCCCATGTTTAGGAATTAGGATAATTCTGTTGATTTCGTCAGGAAAATTGTCAGTTTGATGCGGGCGAGCATCAGGTGAGAATGCATATAATCAGCGGGGATTTTATTATACAGCAGTGCTCGAGCAGTCAGTCAGGAGGGTCAACTTTCAAAAGCGAGTTTGACCGGAAATCAATGAACAGCTCCTTAATAATATGGGAATAGTATTCATCAGCATGAGGATTCCAGATTTTTTTGAGCGGAGAAAAATACACCAATTTTTGCTCGCAAGGGCGCTCACAAAAGAAGCTTCAACAGGTGCCAGAAAACTTGGTTTCTGTTAGCCGGATTGTTTTTACCAATTCCTTGCAAGCGTCCATTCATGGGGAGTTGAAGAAGAACGTGCTCGAGCATATTGGTGGAAAGTCGGGCGGGGGAATTAGCACTGCTTGCCGAATCGGCGGCTATCTGCAGGATTAATTGAAATTTTCTGGAATTAGACAGGGAGAGACAGCGGGCAAGAGAATAGAAAGACAGGTTGGGGTGGGGGCATCTGCAAGAGCCCCAATAGATATAATAAAAGAAGAAAGGTAAAAAGCAGGTGCTGAACAAATGGACGGCCTGGGGGCTGAGGGGAGCGCGCAACTGCAAACAATAAGCGAGCGACTGCAGAACTGGCGTTGGGGGGGGAGGCAAAGAAAATCAGCAGCCTTCACGCAAGCCGTTTGCAAATTAAGCGTATAGTCTCAAGGTGAAACAAATTGTGTATTGGGCCAGGTTTTAGACGGTTTAGGGGATCCCCCGTGGACCGAAAATCCTTCAGCAAACTGCATGGCGTGGAACTGAATTGAAGCGAGTATTTGGGCTGCCAGTCCGCCTCACCCGAGCCAATGCAACAGCGAAGGGTATCTGGTGTCGGCCCGCTCAATAAGTCAACACGCCGGATGGCTCCCAGGTATGGGGGTGGGGTCGGGGATACCCAATGACTTCCTGAAATGCGGTCCGCAGTGCTCTCCCCTCCCCAATCTCTAGCAATCTCTCGGGCTCTCTTGCTTTGCTCCTCTTCCCGAATTCCCACAACGGGTATCCCACAGTTCTATAGAGCAGCTCCGAGTCGCGCGTGACCGAGAAAGCAATTTTTTTTTCAGCCAGAAATGTCTTCTATTTTTCTCCCCTAGTGTCTCTCTCTCTCTCAATTTATCTGCGCTGTCAGTTCTGGCAAATCTTTTCGAAACTTTCTCCCACGACTCATTGAGAGTGAAATTGTGTGTGTGTGTGTGTGTGTGTGTGAGCAAGGGATTAAATAATTTCGAGCGAGGAAAGACACGAGGTCCTAGGAAAGACAATTAAAAACTGGGGGGAAAGATAGATACGCGCTAGGGGGGACAGACTTGAGGAGAGATATATTAATTGCGCGGGGCGGTAGGCCGTCCTGATTTTGTCCATTCTTATTGTTTGAAGCACGTTGGCAATCTTAAAGCAGCAGAGCCTGTCGGGATTCCTCAATGAAGTAGCTCTGTCTAACAGGTATATACCGGGGGCACGTTCTAATTCCCGCGCGCCAAGAACTGCCACAATCAGGTGTTCAAAGCATTCTCAATAACACTTTTTCTAATCACTTTTGATTCAAGAATGCAATTATCAATGGTCTACGTGTTTAGAAATTAAAATACAACGTCCTTAACGTTTCGTTTCCATTCAAATTTTTTTACCATTTATTGATCATTTATTGGTGCACACGAACTGGTTTAGCGATTTAGTCTGTACAGACAAATAAATCATTTCCGTCTCACTTATTTCTGTACAAAAACAATGCCTGCAAATTATAATAATGTTAAATTAGTAACTTAATCATTAAATTGTTTGGTGCGCTTTCTTGCTCCATTTGACTAGGCGAGAATTAAAGGGAAGTGTGCGAAAAAGTGAACACAGAAAAATAAACAGCTTAAGCAATATTTGCAAGTCAAATAAGTTCAATAAACTCAATTAGTACAGACTTTTTTACGAAAGCTGCTTCAATAAATTCTATTGGTGACTAACTGTGAGCCCGAAATTTGCTTTCAACACTGACACATTTAAGGCAAAATAAAACACAGCAATTACATTGGGAGTTCGAAACTGTCTAAATAGTCGATCTTAATGAAATGACAAGTGCAAATTCTTTGATAGAGCGCCAAGATGAGGAAAAGGAAAAGAAAGGATCGCTGCAACTTGAAGCAATGCTCCAGCTTCTAAAAGACGCAACTACTCCCCAGTTTGCTGTCCACTCCGGCAGCTGTACCAGCCGCCGCGGCCGCCAGAGCAGCTTCCGCTGCACCCGTTATTGTCGACTTTCCAGTCTCTTCGTCCTCATCCTCGTCCGAGTCATCTTCGTCGGCTAATTCGTCATCGTCTTCGTCTTGAATGCCTTGAATTCCGCCGCCAGCGCCGCCGCCGCAGGCTGACGCGGCCGCCGCCGCTGCCGCTGCGCAGACTGCCTGATGATATTCAACAGGCGAGCAGCTGCCGATGCGATGGAAGTACTCCATCTGGTGCTGGTGGTAGGCGCCGCCAGCTCCGTAGTAGTCGGGTATGTTGCTTGACAATCTGTGCATCTGCTGCTGCTGCTGCTGCTGCTGCTGCTGCTGCTGCTGCTGCTGCTGCTGCTGCTGGTGCATTGGTACTGGGATTGCGTATTGCATTTGCGGATGCTGGCTCTGTTGCTGCTGCTGCTGCTGCTGTTGCTGCAGCTGGGGGCTTGGCGATGAGTACATGTGCATCGGCAGGCCCATAGCGGCGGCCGCGGCCACAGCAGCCAGCTGAGGTGCAGTCACCGTACGGATAGTTCAAATAGACACCGCCGCCAGGGCCCGGACTGTAGCCGCCGTTTCCGTTGCCGCAGTACTGCCGGGGGTCGTACGCGCCGTCCAGATAGCCTTGCCTGCAGTATCCGGCGGCGGCAACCGTCGCGTATTGCGAATAGCTTCGATAGCCATCGTCGCCTAGCACCGTCAGCTCCTCTAGCGTTGGTGGCGCCGATGTTGGATCGAAATGATCGATAAGTAGAGGCTGCTGCTGATCCTGCTGCTGCTGCTGCTGCTGCTGGTGTGAAACCTGTGCATGATGGTGATTATGATGATGATGAGGATGAGGCTGCTGCTGCTGCTGTTGAGGCTGATGATGAGAATGAGGATGATGATGATTTTGAGGATGCGTCAGATGCGGATGCTGCGTCGGTGGTGGCAGTGGCTGCTGCTGCTGCTGCTGCTGTTGAAGCTGAGGCGGATGTAGCTGGCCCATGATGAAATCTTGACGCTCAGAAAACTCGTTCGACTTGCCAACCACAGCCAGTTGTTGCTTCTGCTGCTTCTGCTGCTGTGTGTGTTGCTGCTGATGCCCCGTGATTTCTTTGGAACTGGCGCTCTTGCCAGTTTGACGGCCCGGCTGGCTCTCCGGGAAGGCCATGCTGAACAGGATCTCCGGGTCGCAGACAAATTTATAGACGTACCGCTCGCCGGCCACCTTCTGCATGATGCCCTTCTCGTAGTAATAGCGCAGCGACCGGCTCAGCTTGTCGTAGTTCATCGCCGGCCTGTTCTTCTGGATGCCCCACAGGCGGGCCACCTTTGAAGGTTGGGGGGGTGGGTGATTGGATTGCGCAATAGTTTGAATGCTGGCTAGGCCAGGATGTTTAGATCGTTGCAAAGTTTTAGTGAAGTTGCTTAACTAGGAGCAGATCCTAACTTCCCCCCTCCCAGTCAGATTTTTCCCCAACCCTTGCTAATCCGACTTCTTGGTCAACATTGTCCCGCTATCATTTTTCCCGCCGTCGCTTCATCAGCGAGTTATTTTTTTTTCTTGAAAAAAAGGCGAAAAAAAGATTCTCCATCATCGCCTGAAACTGGAAGATGAAGCTGGATTGATTAAGCAAATCCGCCCTTCTCGAGGAGTGAGGTTGTTGCGGCGGCTCCAAGGAGGCTGGATGTGCCTGCCGCCTGCTTGGTTGGCAAACTGAATCTCCCGCAATTTCCCGATCGCAAACTGATGCGCCGAGTATTGTGCTCCCACCTTTAGATATGCCTGGCACGTGTCGAGTCCCCCGCGTCCTCGAAGCTCCCACTAGCGCATCAGACCGGCCGCCTGTTTTGTTTGCCCACCTCCGCTTTGAGCGGCCAAAATGCCGTCTGCAAATCCCGACTTGGCGTTCCGCTTCGCTCGCTTTCATATTATGGGGGAAGTTTTTAATTTTTAGGTAACGGAAGCTCAGGTGGCCGGGGTTTATTAATCTATTGGCCAGGCTTGTGTAAGGTGTGTCCGTAAGGCGCCTGGTTGACTGTGCTGCGAAATTCTTACACACACCATACACACAGGCACACGCTTCGACGCACTCTCACACACACACACACACACACACACACACATAGGCTAATGCCGTCAAATATTTTCATTGCCTTCCACAACCGCCATTGTTCTAGTCATCATGGGCTAGCGCCTCTTTTTTAAATTAAGTAGTCCGGACTCGAGCTCACAATTGCTCGAAGCTTATTAGGGAGTTTCAGGGAGACCAGAAAATTGTCACAACTGTCCAATGAAAACATTAGAAAATTGGGAGCCCTTCGCTCTTAAATCTCCCTCCATCCATCTCATCGATATTTTTCCCTTGTCTCCTGCTCTCTTATCACTCTCCCTCTCTAATCTCTCCCTCTCTAATCTCTCCCTCTCTCATCTCTCCCTCTCTTATCTCTCCCTCTCTCATCTCTCCCTCTCTCATCTCTCCCTCTCTCATCTCTTCCTCTCTCATCTCTCCCTCTCCCATCTCTCCTCTCATCTCTCCTTTCATCTCTCCCTCTCTCATCTCTCCCTCTCTAATCTCTCCCTCTCTAGTCTCTCCCTCTCTAATCTCTCCCTCTCTAATCTCTCTCTCTCTAATCTCTCCCTCTCTCATCTCTCCTTTCATCTCTCCCTCTCTCATCTCTCCCTCTCTCATCTCTCCTTTCATCTCTCCCTCTCATATCTCCCTCTCTCATCTCTCCTTTCATCTCTCCCTCTCTCATCTCTCCCTCTCTCATCTCTCCTTTCATCTCTCCCTCTCTCATCTCTCCCTCTCTCATCTCTCGCTCTCTCATCTCTCCTTTTATCTCTCCGTCTCTTATCTCTCCCTCTCTCATCTCTGCCTCTCTCATCACTCCCTCTTATTTCTCCCTCTCTCATCTCGTATACTACCGCTACACCAATCAGGGCAGCAAAACTAGATAGAAATGAAAGCCCAAGCACAGAAACCATCAAATGGCAATCTTACTACTGCCCTCACACTTATGTTACAGATTAAGGCCCCATTGAAAAGGTGTTAAGCACCGCTATGCTGGGAGGCCCCCGTGGCAGATGAAACACCTGCTGATCTGAACGCACACCTTGAAACAGAACGGCAACACCCAGCTGAAGAGAAATAATTCGACACCCATATCGATGTCAATATATCTCGCATCCCCGGCCACTCGAATTTTTATCGAAGCTAACTAACCGGTGGGTCTTACATAGTAAAGTAGCCTATTGAGTCAGTGTAATCCATAGCCATGTGCGCTCAAGAGAGCGACAGATAGGCAGATAGATAGATAATCAGAATCAGCTTATTATTATCGAATGGGAGAATTTCTGCGCTTATAACCTCCCGATACCTGAACGCGTTGCCTACAGGCTCTCAAGAGCCATATAGCCGGCAGTATGTTGATATGCCGGGGGGCGAAGGAGGAGCTGGTCAGATAGGTGAGGCTTGAAACGGCCTTGAGCGCATGTGCTAAGGAAGCTCTTGAGGATCAATACTATCCTAATTAGAGAGGGACTCTGGGCGGCTTGAAGATTTTAAGCCTCAGATAACAGGGGGGGAGGGAAGGGGCCTGGACACGATATGACGAATTCAGAATTTTTCTTATCCGCCACCTATCATTCCTATTGGGGAAGCTTCCCAATACCTTTAAGAGCTGACTGGGGCGGCCATTAAACTAATGAAATTGGGGGATGGCAAATGGGTTAACGGCTCAAGGATGCAGAGTTCTCTTTGCAGAGCCTCGACATCGCATAAAAAGATGCCGAAAATCCAGCAGCAAATCTCGTTAAATTTGACTGGATGATGCTTTAATCTTCAACTTTTACTCATCACCAGGGTAAATTTTTTTTTTCTAATCCGAACTTTCACTTCCGCTTTAAAGAACGTTTTGATGCGAAGAAATATAGAAATTAGGTTTAGAAGTTGAATGCTAGCAAAAATATTTGCTTCGGTGTCTCCGTCCGGTGATTGATCCGAAATCTTTATTTACTATTGAGTCCCAGCTTAGAGATCTACAGTCCCAGCTTAGAGATCTACAGTCCCAGCTTACAGATCTACAGTCCCAGCTTAGAGATCTACAGTCCCAGCTTAGAGATCTACAGTCCCAGCTTAGAGATCTACAGTCCCAGCTTAGAGATCTACAGTCCCAGCTTAGAGATCTACAGTCCCAGCTTAGAGATCTACACTCCCAGCTCAGAGATCTACAGTCCCAGCTCAGAGATCTACAGTCCCATAGCGCCTAGCTGATGCTCACCTCCTCCGGCTCAATCAGCTTGAACTCCATCTCCTTGCCAGTCCAGCAGATGCAGCCGCCGCTAGCCGGGTCGTCGAGCAGGGTGACCAGGAACTGCCACAGCTGCAGAGAGCCGCGTCGGTTCGGCTGGCCGCCAAGCACGGCGGCGGCACGACGTAAACTGCAATGCGCTGCCGCGGCTGCTGCGGCGGCGGCGGCGGCGGCTGCTGCTGCTGCTGCAGTGTTTGCCGTTGCATCTGCAGTAGAATCAGTTGGCTTTTGATGCTGCTGTTGCTGCTGGTGATGAGGCGACGCTGGAGGCTGATGATTATTCGCCGACGAGAATGCCGAGGCAAAGTAGCCATCGTCAGGTTTGCCCGGCTGCAGCTGATGCGGACACACCGGATGCTGGCCAGAGAGCCGACCTGAAAGCGTCAAGATTTTCAGTGCTAGTCTGTTATTTAATTTTTTAATTAAAACGTTTGAAATAATAATTTCACCAGCCAACCAGCTTAAAGGTGACCTCTCTCTCTCTCTCTCTCTCTGATGCGAAACTTGCCTCTGTGACAATTCATGCGGGCCCGCCATCTGATTTCTAGCCTAAACCAGTAATCCTTGCTTCTTCTCGTCATCTCAGTCTTTCCAGGAAATGAAAATTTTCTAGCTAAGCCGCTTTGCTGCCTTTTCTCGCTGTTCCCCTGTATCTATCGCTCTATCTGTATCTCTCTGCTTATCCATCCATCCGTGTGAAACTCAGAAATCACAGGTTTCGGATTATGCGCTATGCGTCACTGAAAACGCTCTCCGCCCACGGAATTTTGAGGATTTTTGGGGGATTTCAGTTGCTGGCACCTGCTGTCTCCTGGGCGGTAAACTGGTCCAGTTGCAGTTCCATTGCTGACGTAGCCGGCGCTGATGGAGCTGAGGCGGTCGCTACGTCCGCTGCCCCGTTGGTGGCCGTCTCGTCTACGTCGTCCTCCTCGTCTTCGAGGTCGCCTTGGTCGGCTACGTCCCCTACTCGGCCGGCTGCACCGTTGAAACTGCTTGGACTGCGATCGGAGCAGCCTGGATGTAGCATTTTGAGGCGGGGTGAAATTCTGAGGCGAGAGTGACATTCTGAGGCGAGAGTGACATTCTGAGGCGAGAGTGACATTCTGAGGCGAGAGTGACATTCTGAGGCGAGAGTGACACTATGGGGCGAGAGTGACATTCTGAGGCGGGAGTGACACTATGGGGCGAGAGTGACATTCTGAAGCGGGAGTGACACTATGGGGTGAGAGTGACATTCTGAGGCGGGAGGGACATTCTGAGGCGGGAGTGACACTATGGGGCGAGAGTGACATTCTGAGGCGGGAGTGACACTATGGGGCGAGAGTGACATTCTGAAGCCGGAGTGACACTATGGGGTGAGAGTGACATTCTGAGGCGGGAGGGACATTCTGAGGCGGGAGTGACACTATGGGGCGAGAGTGACATTCTGAGGCGGGAGTGACATTCTGAGGCGAGAGTGACATTCTGAGGCGAGAGTGACACTATGGGGCGAGAGTGACATTCTGAGGCGGGAGTGACACTATGGGGCGAGAGTGACATTCTGAGGCGGGAGTGACACTATGGGGTGAGAGTGACATTCTGAGGCGGGAGTGACATTCTGAGGCGGGAGTGACACTATGGGGCGAGAGTGACATTCTGAGGCGGGAGTGACACTATGGGGCGAGAGTGACATTCTGAGGCGGGAGTGACATTCTGAGGCGGGAGTGACACTATGGGGCGAGAGTGACATTCTGAGGCGGGAGTGACATTCTGAGGCGGGAGTGACACTATGGGGCGAGAGTGACATTCTGAGGCGAGAGTGACATTGTGAAGCGAGAGTGACATTGTGAGGCGAGAGTGACATAATGAGAGTAAAGGAAAGAATTTTTAGACAAATTAATATTCAGGGAAATTTCTGAAGGAGTGACATTTTACAGAGCAGCACAAAAATTTGAGAGGCAAGATGAATAACCAACGCTTTATCGCAGAAAACCCCATTTAAAAAAATCTAATTGCAGCGACAGCGACGGCTGCAATTTTTGTGACGCACACCTGGACCAAATGTTTGAAAAAAACAATTTATGATCATTTCAGACTGGAATAGGAAAAAAAACACACGAAGCCAGCAATTTTCTGCTCAAATTAGGCAGCAATTTCAACGACAGCAAGGCCAAGAATGACTTATTAATCCACGAGCTTTCCCAATCTGACCTTGATTTGGGATTCTGCCACGCAATCTGCTTTTTTGACTCATTAGTTTACCGAAATTTTAGTTCACAAACATTAAAAAAATAATAATAACTAACTGTCAATGAACCGAGACCAGCAGTTTGACTAACAGATTTTAGCTACTCAAAAAAAACTCTGCTCCCTGGTTTCATTCCCTCACTCCAGCGCGGAGTCATTGTCCGTGCCTTAAAGGTAAAGGTAGTCAGAGAGACACTAAAGGATCCAGGGGGCGGGTTTCCTTCGGAAAACACATGGTCCAGCTGCACACCCTCAATAAATGCCAATCTAGCAACCAACCCAACCCCCCCCCCATTGCCACCCGACCGACTCAAACCATTTTCAATAATAATTCTTGAACCCGAACCTTCCCCCCGGCATTGATCTGATACGAAAAGCTGCTAAGCCTATAGCGCCTCTTTGGGTTGTGAATGACTCTACAGAGTCGTAGCTGTCCCTCAGCTGGATTCTCTCAATATAATAAACTATTGAGATTGCAGCTGCGTGGGTTAGCACGCACATGAGTTTAGCATTTTGCAAGCATGCAAAGTTGTTGCTGCTGCTGCAGGCTTACACACAAAGGCTTACAGTATCAAATTCTTCTAGAGCAAAAATAGTAACAAACCTTTGGAAGCGACTAGCTTGACTCCTCTCTGCTGGCGCAGCACCGCCACCTCAGCGTCATCCGCTTGGACATCCAGGCCATCCTTGATGTTATAGTGGGCAAATACGAAGCCACCAGCTGGTGTTGGCGATGACGACTCGGTGAAACTGTTGAAGCTTCGGGTGGGAAAAAGGAAAACAATAAGTTTATTAAAAGGCGTGTATTAGTTGGGATTTTTCATACTTAATCTTCCTCTCCTGAAAAGAGGATATTTTAACTGCAGAACAAATTCTGCTAGCATCAATTTAAACTTCCCCAAAAAGTATCCATTTTCTGATCCCATCCAGAGAAAAAAAACCTGAAGCCATAATCAGCCACCCCCCCTAGCCCCCTCGGCTTCAAGTCGTAAATTTTCTAATTGCGATGGTCCATGCGCTTGCTGAACTGGGAGTTTTCAGTTGTTCGGTGATTGGGACCGAATGAGGCAAGTGTGCGAATATGAGCATTGATAATAGCTGAGCCGAGTGGCCCGCCTGAATCTATAGTTTTGCCATCTCTGTCTCTCCCGCGCCCTCTAAATATGCCTCGATTTTTTTTGCTTCGAAACTCCGCAAGACTCCTCTAGTAGTAGGGGGGAATACGGGATCGTGTAGGACGGCAGGGAGGACAAGACACTCACTATTTGGTCAGGGAGAGAAGCCGGCCAGCAGCGCTTGGTGGCTGAGGGGAGCTGGCTGGCCATCCGAGCACGAAAACTGCTGATGGATGAGGTCCAGGGGAGCTCCAATTATCCCCGCCAATTATCCCCCTGTTGCTCCAAAGTCGCGGAGAGGACAGAGAGAGAGAGAGAGAGAGGCTGGATTATTCAAGCTCTTCTGCCACAATGCGGCCTTCTGTCCGTGTGTGTGCCAGCGTGTGTGTGTGTGCGTGTGTGTGTGTGTGTGTGTGTGTGTGTGTTTAATGATGACGCTGAATGCTATATAGGGATAACATTTTTGAGACAACGGCCGAGCACTGAGGGGATGGCGCATAGAGCGAGTCAAAGTTGTTCTGCCAGTGCCGACTAGGGACTGATCGCTCTCATGGGGATAACTGGAGACCATAACCGACTCTCTCCCACTCACACGCCCCATCGGGACTATTAATCGCTTGATCTCAGTGGAAACTGGTCGAACTGAAAGGCGGGCGTGCAAAAAAAGAGCAACGCTTCGATCCACGCTTTCATTTGTTTATAAAACATTTTTACGAGTTGATTTTCCGCTTTGTGAAAGACAATAAAGATAGCAATCATTATAATTATGAGCTGCTCTGCGGCTGATGATGGACTGCCTAATTTATCTACCTGAAATTTGCTCAGCCACCTGCAGGCAGGGAAAGTCTCGCGCACTCAATTTGCTTTCATAGACAAATAAAGCCACGCATAAAGCTTTCACTTTTCAAATGCTGTTTTCAGCTTTTTGAGCAAATCTTTCTGATGCGCAAACATCCTGTTGGTTGGTTGGTGGGTTAGGTGGGAAGGCGGGACTCAGTCAAAGTCAACGACTTGTCACCACCGTTCCATCTAACAAAACGATGGGAAATTTTTTTTAAATCGCAAGTTAGAATTAGAAATTTCTTTCTCCGGTTGTTTTTTACAGTCAGCCATATGCGTGTGCAAATTGAGAAGAAGTTGCTGAAACGGGGGAGACATTCAGGTATATTCAGGTAGATCCCATAGGCAAACAAGTTGAGCAAGATATGGTTACCCAATATTCAGTTCGCATCCCCCTGCAACTAACCGTAAATCTATCATATAGCCAGTGGGTAACTGCAGGGATTTTATTATCAGCGCAGTCACGCCTCGGCAGCTGCTATGCAAGGGTCATTTGATAGGCCTGCCTATATATAATGTGAGCAAACAATTTCTTCAAGATGACTGCACATACTAAGATTGTTCGATATAGTCTTTGTTCTAATCAACGGAAATTATAAACTACCAATGCATGGAATTCCAGCATAGAGATAACCTGCATGCCTTCTCATCGAGTTAATAAGCAAGATGAAGCTCTATCTATTTGCTCAACTCCATTTTATGGTTTTATAATACGAAAAAATAGGTGAGAAGAGAAATAGGTGTTTTCAGCCCTTAATCTCGTCAGATTACGAGCAGATTTCTGCTTTCATAATATTTTAGAGGTAGGCAAAAGACTGAGAGGTAGGCAGTAGACTGAGAGGTAGGAGGGAGACTGAGAGGTAGGCAGTAGACTGAGAGGTAGGAGGGAGACTGAGGGGTAGGAGGGAGACTGAGAGGTAGGAGGGAGACTGAGAGGTAGGAGGGAGACTGAGAGGTAGGCAGTAGACTGAGAGGTAGGAGGGACACTGAGAGGTAGGAGGGAGACTGAGAGGTAGGCAGGAGACTGAGAGGTAGGAGGGAGACTGAGAGGTAGGAGGGAGACTGAGAGGTAGGAGGGAGACTGAGAGGTAGGAGGGAGACTGAGAGGTAGGAGGGAGACTGAGAGGTAGGAGGGAGACTGAGAGGTAGGCGGGAGACTGAGAGGTAGGAGGGAGACTGAGGGGTAGGCGGGAGACTGAGAGGTAGGCGGGAGACTGAGAGGTAGGCGGGAGACTGAGGGGTAGGCGGGAGACTGAGAGGTAGGAGGGAGACTGAGAGGTAGGAGGGAGACTGAGAGGTAGGAGGGAGACTGAGAGGTAGGCAGTAGACTGAGAGGTAGGCGGGAGACTGAGAGGTAGGAGGGAGACTGAGAGGTAGGAGGGAGACTGAGAGGTAGGCGGGAGACTGAGAGGTAGGAGGGAGACTGAGAGGTAGGAGGGAGACTGAGAGGTAGGCGGGAGACTGAGAGGTAGGAAGGAGACTGAGAAGTAGGAGGGAGACTGAGGCGTAGGCGGGAGAGTAAGTGGTGGGCAAGAAAGTAGCTAAGATAAACAGAATGATTGAAAGCAGAAAAAACTGTAAGGACCATTTTCACAAACGAAGATAGACAAAAGTTCGCGCATTTAAGCCTTCATAACAACAAAAAATATCACTGCTGTCGATTCGATATAATACAAAATAGTACAAATAGAAAAAAACAGCTCACCTGCTGACCCGCTGGCACCCCTGTTCCGTGGCTCATGCTCAACAAATAGCCAGTATAAGTTCAGTAATTTTCTATTAGGGAATGAGGAAAGACTACTATAGAGGCGCAGTGGGTGGCGAGCCAATTTGTGGGATTAAAACGGGCAGGTGGACACGCTAGGTGCCGTTAAAAGCTAATAAAGCAGACCAGATACGAAAAGTCTCCGGACAACAGGTATGCCGACCGTTTGTTCAGGCTGATTTTTCTAGCCGCTGCTTGCTTTGACGGATCTTTCTGGGGGGGGGGGGGAAAAATCCACTCTCGATCTTCTCTGGGCGTTTTCGTTTTGTCCGCCTCGCCACCAACCCCACCTCCTCCCCCCTAAACAGCCCAATCCTCTCTTCCCCAACTCCTCCTCCTCCTGTGTCTCTCGATTCATTCGGATTTTGAGATCGCATCATCCAACCGTTTGTTTCTTCCCAGACACCCCCGGCACGCGTCAGATCCCAGAAAGAGGGAGGCGGCGGCGGCGGGGGGGGGGGTCGGCAGGCAAGGGGAGAATCGAATGAAGAAGAAAATCGCTTGCAAACGGGGCGCGGCGGCTTGGCGAGCGGGAGATCTCCCATTGGAGGGATCTCGGCTCGGCTGCAGGCGCCCGGGGGATTAATAGAGAGGAAGGTTAGGGAAGAGGAGGCAAGCGAGAGCGACTTTCTCACCCCCTTGGTGAACTGTTGCTTGACACGGCATAGCGGGCTTTGAAATTGCAGTTTTGGCCTGCATTTTCTGGTGCATTTTTTCAGTTTGCAAGAAACTGGACGACTACCTGCTCCCGCCCTCTCATCAAATCTCTCCCGCCTCTCATCAACATCTCTCCCGCCCTCTCATCAAATCTCTCCCGCTCTCATCAACACTCTCCCGCCCTCTCATCAAATCTCTCCCGCTCTCATCAACACTCTCCCGCCCTCTCATCAAATCTCTCCCGCTCTCATCAACCCTCTCCCGCTCTCATCAAATCTCTCCCCCTCTCATCAGCCCTCTCCCCCTCTCATCAAATCTCTCCCCCTCTCATCAAATCTCTCCCCCTCTCATCAAATCTCTCCCCCTCTCATCAAATCTCTCCCCCTCTCATCAAATCTCTCCCAATCTAATTAACCCTCTCCCGCTCTCATCAAATCTCTCCCCCTCTCATCAAATCTCTCCCGCTCTTGTCAACCCTTTCCCGCTCTCATCAACCCTCTCCCACTCTCATCAACCCTCTCCCGCTCTCATCAACCCTCTCCCGCTCTCATCAACCCTCTCCCACTCTCATCAGCCCTCTCCCGCTCTCATCAGCCCTCTCCCGCTCTCATCAACCCTCTCCCGCTCTCATCAGTCCTCTCCCACTCTCATCAACCCTCTCCCACTTTGATCAACCCTCTCCCGCTCTCATCAGCCCTCTCCCGCTCTCATCAGCCCTCTCCCACTTTGATCAACCCTCTCCTGCTCTCATCAACCCTCTCCCACTTTGATCAACCCTCTCCCGCTCTCATCAAAACTCTCCCCTCTCATTAAATATCTCTCTTCCTCTTTAAACCTGTTCGGTTGTCAGCCGATACGCAAAGTTACTAGCATGATTAGATGGAGCGATGCAGTCGGAAGCTTGTGGCACACGAGAATCTCTGGACTGCTTCTAGGAGTGATGCAATAATGATTTATAAATGAACCATAAGATTTTTTAAATATGAAATCAGTGTTTTTATTCAAATTTATTTTAGTTCTGCGAAATGATATAGCATGATTTTAAGACTAACTATTAACATGCAGACATAATGGGGAGTCACTGCAGGATGCGTCTCTAGGCAATGAAGACACGGGAAGCTCGAGGAATCCTGCAAGCTCAGCAAAGTGGCTTGGCTACACGGAGTTAAGCATTTCTTATCAAGAAAAAACATAAAATGCACAAATATTGCAATAATCAAAATGAATGCAGCACTGAATTAACACGGGCTTATCCTACTGACTAATGGGGGAAGTGGCCAATCTAAAAGACAGCAATAACAGTTAACACGTCAGCAAGATTTTCAATCGGGTTATTGTCGAAGATTGGAACCTTAAGGAAGTAATAAAGCGACTCAATAATCAGTTAGTTGGAATTACTTTTTTCTCAAAGTTGCCTAAATATAATTTTCTATCGCAGAAGCGAGTGGGATAAATATAAGAAAATATTTTCTGGTTTGGCAGAAAATTTTATAGCGCAGAAACGGTTTAGAGGCAATTTTTAAACCGGAAGTTGCTTGCAGGGATCGTCAAGATTCGTGGATCGGCAGTTTGCGGGACCATGCATAAATCAGAGGGTATGAAGCCCCTGTCTACTATAAAAAATCCTCGAGACTAAGCCAGGCAAACGAAAAGTAAAAAAAATAAAATTTAAATGCTGGCAAATAATACTGGCCAGATACTCAAGAATTACTAATGCTAGTGCAGATAAAAAGTTTCACTTTTCTACTGCAAGTAGCACGAGAAGGAAAATAATATACTTTATAATTCTCTCTATCCATTAATTTTTAATTTTCGTCTCATTTAAAGGCAAATTCATTTGCGCATGTTTAAGTTTTGCAGTAGACATTGCTGGACACACACATTTTTACCTTGCTACTAATATGGAGATAGCGTAGAAGAATCATAAATTTTATTCAGTCTCATGTTCATTAAATAATTATAATTCTTATATAGGCGCAAGAATCATTCCTACTCTGTCTTAGTATCATTTTCATTGTCATCGTAGAATCATTCCTAAAGTTATGCAGAATCATTCTCATTGCCTCATGCCGCATCATTTTCTATTCTAATTTAGTATTATTATTGGGACACTGTAGAATCCTTCTCATAGTCACAGAGACTCGCTCCATTTTCATGATGAATAATTCATTTTTCTGTTGCTCTGGTACCAAAAGAATCAAGCAAATTAAATAAAAAACGCCAAAACAACCAGCGCCAGCAGTTCAGTAAAACAAAATTGAAAAGTTACCATCAAACATGTGTCTAACAATTTGAGATACTTCGTTATATTAAGTAGATTTACATTGTTAAATTGGCAAAACACACGCGGGAAAACACGTTAGATAAATAGATCGATATAGTCAGGACGATATTAATTAACTGCTTTATACAACAGTATGCCATGCAAAGATGAGTGGGGGGACAATTGGATTAATTTAAACCCTAACAAAGCTGAATAACGGCGGAGGCATTCAAATATTCCGGGGGAGAATTCCGGACAGATTTTCTAAGCTGTTTTTTTCATACAAAAAGCTTTAATAAAAAATCAACAAGAATAAGGGGAAAATCGTGTTCCGCACAAACAATCTCAAATAGCTACTGCTGACCTACTTAGAGTCGTCAGTAGTACGTAACGATTATGGGTGTTAAATTAACATAAATAGAAGAAGAATTAAAAGCCCCAAAAAGACGCTCTGGGGAGGCCGGGTAAACTGAGGTTTGAAGCATTGTAACATACAGCCATCTGTCGCAATACAGGATAAACCGTATGGATATAAGATTACTATCATACGAGCGTATATATTACGAGTACTAAGGGAGCCAGGCAGAATTAATCATTTAAGATGAACAAAGAGTAAAATGAAACCGGACAACAATAAACTGGCCTAGAGAGAGTGTATGTGTGTGTGTGTGTCATCGCCGAAAGACTGACCATTCAGTTTGTACAGCAGCATTTCTTTTTAACAGCATTTAAAGTTAGCTGCCATCTGCTTCACTACTCATATAGTACTACTAATATTAGCTATGATTGCCTGTTTCAGTCTGCAGGTGCGTCGTCAGCGGCTGACGGCTGCTGCAGCTGCTGATGATGATGATGATGATTGTCAGTGGAGTCGGCGGCGCCGCCGGCAGCTGAGGAAGCATCGGCAGCAGCAGCGGCGGCGGCGGCGGTGGCAGCCGCGCCGGGCAGCAGGGCCTCCAGATTCAGCTGGTCCAATGCGGCCCCGTAGGCAGCCGAGGCGTCTGGCAGTCCGCCGGCGGCTAGTCGGGCCACGGCGGCCAGCAGCTGCGGCGCCCGTTCCGGCCAGAGAGCGGCCAGCTCGGGCAGGCAGGCCAGCAGCTGGGCCTGGGCGCCGCCGCCCGGCTGCTGCAGCAGGCAGCCCAGCGCCGAATAAAAAGCAGACAGATCAACGGCGCCGCGACGGGCCAACCTTAGCAGCAAGTCTAGAGCTATAGAGCGAATCTCCGGGCAGGCGTGGCTAATCAGGCATTCAACATCGCCAACCAGATGGTCGAGCAGGTCAGCGCGGCGTTTGGATTTGTCCTCGAGTTCACGCAGGGCGTCGGTCAGGTCGGCCAGGCTGTCCAGCTGGCGGAGGCGCTTGCGAAAGCCGGCCAGAAGATTGGCGGCGGCGGCGGCGGTGGCGGCAGGCAAGCCGCGCCCGGCCGAGGAGCCGACTGTTGCGCAGGCGTCCTCATCATCCGGATCATCAGCTTCCGCGTCGGCTTCATCCGCATCCAGCTCGGCCCAGTCGCCGCAGGAGGTGAGCGCGGTCAGCTCCGGCAAGGAGTCTGTGAGGTCAGCGGGCAGTGCGGCCAGCTGGGGCCGCAGATTTTTAAGCAGTCGGCGAGCCGGGAGCGGCGCCGCGGACGCGTAGGCGCGTAGCATTAGCGCCAATTTGGCGCCGAGCGGGATCACGGCGACGCGGGCGTTGTCCCGGTAGCGGTAGAGAGCGCGGGCGTAGCTGGTGAGGATGGCGTCCAGGGCCGGCCGGGTGGCGTCAGACTGGTAGAGGCGCGGGCCAAGGGGCTCGAGGATCTGCGGCAGGGGGATAGTTTTAATGCCGAATAAAAAAATTACGAAAAATCTGAGTCAGGCAATTGACAGCATTGTTAAAAGACAAAATACCTCAACTAGGGCCATAAACATAGCCAAAGATCCCTGCCAGCGAAAGTCGGTCCATTCGAGCAGGTAGCGACCGCTAAGCAGGGCGGCGGCGGTCGGCAGCATCGGAGCGAGCAGACGGGGATGCCTGGCCGCTAGGACCCGACAAGCGGTGGCGCTGACAGTCTGCGTTGACTCGCACTGGCTAGCCAGGCCGGCCAGCACCCGGTGGCCGTAGGTCAGCACGGCGTCGCCAGGCTGCAGTTGCCGTTGAGTGTCGGCAGGCGTCAGTTCGCTTGGCCAGCCGAGCATCGGCATTCGGCAGTACAGGGCCAGGCGGAGTCGGCGAGCACCGGCTGAGCTGCGACAGGCGGCCGACAACCAGCGGACGAGGGCGCGAGCGCTAGGCGTCGACGAGGAAGAAGAAGCTGTTAAATCGGACTGGAACAGCGAGGCGATGTCGACAGTGTCTTCGGCATAGTCGCTAGCCAGCTGGGCACAGATGAGGTCGGCCCGACAGTCCAGCTGTTGTTGGCAAGCGGCAGCCGAGTCGGCCTCTCGGACAGCCAGCTGGACGAGGCGCAACAGCTCGGCGGTGTTGGCGCGCATCGGCGGCGAAGGAGGCAGCGCCTTGCTGCCGTGGTCAACAGGCAGCAGCAGCTTCGGATGCCGCTGACAGGCCTGATAGACGTCTAACAGCAGGCCAGCGTCCAGAGAGTCGGAGCCGTTCAGCAGGACGGAGCGCATTGTCCGCGGCAGCTCGCCCAGGTCGGACCGGTGCAGCAGCAGCGCCGCCAAGTAGCGGCTGGCTCCGAGGTCGTCGCGCTGACCGGATTGTTGAAAGACGTCGCCGGCAGAGGGAAAGCCGGGATCGGCCAGGCACAGATAGTCGAGAGCGGCTCCGTCAGCTCCGCCAGCTAGCGCGCAGGACTGGCGAAGCTCATCAACAGTCTGGCTGGACGGATCCGGCGTCGACGGCAGATGAAGCGACGGTGTCGTTGTCGCGGGCTGTTCATCGGCGCCGAGAAGGCTGAGCAAAGTGCGCCGAGCTGCGCCGCCATCCGGCAGACTGTCGGCCAACTCTCTAGCTAGTCGGCGATCAGTTGGCGACATTGAAGACGCCGGGAACAGCTTGGCGAACAGCGGGCCGGCTAGCCACTGCCGACTGGCTAGAGACCGCAGGACGGCAGAGTCGGCCGGCTCTCGGCTCAGCCGGCGGAGCTGCTCCCGACAGTCGGCGGCGAAGGCGGCGTCCGAGCCGGCCCGCAGCAGCAGCTGACGAAAGCGCGACCGGCTGTTGGCGCCGCCAGCGCATCGACTATTGTCGACAACAATCAGCGCTCGCAGATCTTCCGGCTTGACGTCGGCGCGACGCTGCGACGTCTGCTGATCGGCGGGTTTCGACGCGCCGTCAAGCCTGAACGACGTCGGCACAGTCCAGCTGAACAGCTGGCCGCCGACAGACGCAGAAGCCGCAGGAGCCGCCTCAACCCCGTCTTTGTTGTCGTCAACAACCGGCGCTAGACTCTGCAGCTGTTCTTGTTGATTATTCTCATCGGCTACAAGTTGAATTAGCAGGCGGACGCCTGGCTGGTTGTCGGCGAGGCCGAGGCGTCTGGCGCACTGCAACAACCGACGCCAGGGCACCTGCTGACCGGGTTTAACAGCCCAGCCAAGCTCGGCCAGCCTGTCCAGCAGGGCGGACACGGAGGCAGCCGGCCAGGCCTCGCTGACGCCCGACAGCAGCCTGGCTAGCAGGGGCGGACCGGCGCGCGATGCCGCCAGCCGAGCTAGCCGACTATCGGCGCTGCGAACCAGGCGGGCCAGCACGGGCTCCGGCATTGACAGGCTGTCGCAGCCGTCAGCTAGCAGGCGTTCGCCGTTTTCCGATTTTGGCAGCCAGGCGGCGATGAGGCGCGAACGATGGAGCTCAGCTTCCGGACCGAGATCCAGCGACAGCATCAGCAGGTGGCTGAGCAGCAGGCGAGGCGTCACCGGAACCCGCTGCTGCTTGCCGATCTGAACTAACAACGGCTGTTCAACGTCGTCTTTTCCGTTGTCTTTGTCTTCCTTCGACGTTAACAACAGCAGCTCCGGCCTGCCGACGGAGGCGGCGAAAGCGCGCAGCGCGAGCAGGGCGGCTTGGCGATGCGAGGCGGCCAGACGGCTGACGGTGAGCGGCCGGCGGAGCACCAGGCTAGCCAGGTTGGCCAGGAAGGCGCGGCGCAGGCTGTCAAATTCGTCATCTAATCGGGCGCTGTCCATCAGCTGGCGGGTCAGGAAGGCGATGTAGGCGCCGAGGGCGCGGGGACACGTCTCCTGGGCGACGCAGTCAACCAGCTGGCCGGCTAGGAAAGCCAACAGGCGAGGAAACAGCGGCAGTCTTGGTAGCCGATCTAACAGCCAGTGGTCTTTGTTATCAATTTCGTTGCTAATGGACGAATTCGACGATGGAGGCGACAAAATTAGCGCCAAACAGTCGGCGGCGGTGGCGCGAATAGGCGCCGATTTGGCGCGCAATCTAGTCATAAAATAGGTTAACAATTGGCGCGCATCGTCCAGAACATCGTCGGCAGCGTCGGCCGGACTGTTGGCTAGGGAGGCGAGTCTAGCTAGGAGCTGCTGACGCCTGTCGGTGTTCTGGCCGACGTGAGCCAGCAGGATTTCGGCTAGGCACTGCACCGGAAGGATTGACAGGCTCTGATTGCCCAGATTGTCCACTAGGCGGACTAGCCACTGCTGGCTGGCGCTGGCCCGGCTGAACACCTGCGTTTGAGTCGGCGTGGGAGGCAGGTTACAGACAGACTTGGCTTGGCACTTGATATCGTTGGTTCTTTGCTAGGGAGAGGTACCGCTTTCTCAGGATGTATCTGAGAAAGCGGTATATCTGATATACGAGTATCTAATGTGTTTTATTCATCTGTATGTGTTGTCCACCCATCAATCTGCATTGCATTCTGTCCATCAATATGTATTCTGTCCATCTGTGTTCTATCTACCCATCTATCTGTGTTCAATCCACCCATCTATCCAACAATCTATCTGTGTTCTATCCACCCATCTATCTGTGTTCTATCCACCTATCTATCTGTGTTCCATCCACCCATCTATCTGTGTTCTATTCACCAATCTATCTGTGTTCTATCCACCCATCTATCTGTGTTCTATCCACCTATCTATCTGTGTTCCATCCACCCATCTATCTGTGTTCTATCCACCTATCTATCTGTGTTCCATCCACCCATCTATCTGTGTTCTATCCACCTATCTATCTGTGTTCCATCCACCCATCTATCTGTGTTCTATTCACCAATCTATCTGTGTTCTATCCACCCATCTATCTGTGTTCTGTCCACCCATCTATCTGTGTTCCATCCACCCATCTATCTGTGTTCTGTCCACCCATCAATCTGCATTGCATTCTGTCCATCAATATGTATTCTGTCCATCTGTGTTCTATCTACCCATCTATCTGTGTTCAATCCACCCATCTATCCACCAATCTATCTGTGTTCTATCCACCCATCTATCTGTGTTCTATCCACCTATCTATCTGTGTTCCATCCACCCATCTATCTGTGTTCTATCCACCTATCTATCTGTGTTCCATCCACCCATCTATCTGTGTTCTATTCACCAATCTATCTGTGTTCTATCCACCCATCTATCTGTGTTCTATCCACCTATCTATCTGTGTTCCATCCACCCATCTATCTGTGTTCCATCCACCCATCTATCTGTGTTCTATCAACCTATCTATCTGTGTTCCATCCACCCATCTATCTGTGTTCTGTACACTTATCTATCTGTGTTCTATCCACCCATCTATCTGTGTTCTGTCCACCCATCTATCTGTGTTCTATCCACCCATCTATCTGTGTTCTGTCCACCCATCTATCTGTGTTCTGACCACCCATCTATCTGTGTTCCATCCACCCATCTATCTGTGTTCTATCCACCCATCTATCTGTGTTCTGTCCACCCATCTATCTGTGTTCTGTCCACTTATCTATCTGTGTTCCATCCACCCATCTATCTGTGTTCTGTCCACCCATCTATCTGTGTTCTGTCCACCCATCTATCTGTGTTCTATTCACCAATCTATCTGTATTCTGTCCACCCATCTATCTGTGTTCTGTACACTTATCTATCTGTGTTCTATCCACCCATCTATCTGTGTTCTGACCACCCATCTATCTGTGTTCCATCCACCCATCTATCTGTGTTCTATCCACCCATCTATCTGTGTTCTGTCCACTTATCTATCTGTGTTCTGTCCACTTATCTATCTGTGTTCTATCCACCCATCTATCTGTGTTCTGTCCACCCATCTATCTGTGTTCTGTCCACCCATCTATCTGTGTTCTATTCACCAATCTATCTGTATTCTGTCCACCCATCTATCTGTGTTCTGTACACTTATCTATCTGTGTTCTGTCCACCCATCTATCTGTGTTCTGTCCACCCATCAATCTGCATTGCATTCTGTACATCAATATGTATTCTGTCCATCTGTGTTCTATCTACCCATCTATCTGTGTTCAATCCACCCATCTATCTGTGTTCTATTCACCAATCTATCTGTGTTCTATCCACCTATCTATCTGTGTTCCATCCACCCATCTATCTGTGTTCTGTACACTTATCTATCTGTGTTCTATCCACCCATCTATCTGTGTTCTGTCCACCCATCTATCTGTGTTCTATCCACCCATCTATCTGTGTTCTGTCCACCCATCTATCTGTGTTCTGTCCACCCATCTATCTGTGTTCTATCTACCCATCTATCTGTGTTCCATCCACCCATCTATCTGTGTTCTATCCACCCATCTATCTGTGTTCTGTCCACTTATCTATCTGTGTTCTGTCCACTTATCTATCTGTGTTCTATCCACCCATCTATCTGTGTTCTGTCCACCCATCTATCTGTGTTCTGTCCACCCATCTATCTGTGTTCTATTCACCAATCTATCTGTATTCTGTCCACCCATCTATCTGTGTTCTGTCCACCCATATATCTGTGTTCTATCTACCCATCTATCTGTGTTCAATCCACCTATCCATCTTTGTTCTATCCACCCATATATCTGTGTTCTGTCCACCCATCTATCTGTGTTCTATCCACCCATCTATCTGTGTTCTATCCACCCATCTATCTGTGTTCTATTCACCAATCTATCTGTGTTCTATCCACCCATCTATCTGTGTTCTATCCACCTATCTATCTGTGTTCCATCCACCCATCTATCTGTGTTCTATCCATCTATCTCTGTTCTATCCATTAATCTATCTGTGTTCTGTCCACCCATCTATCTGTGTTCTATCCACCCATCTATCTGTGTTCTGTCCACCCATCTATCTGTGTTCTATCCACCCATCTATCTGTGTTCTATCTACCCATCTATCTGTGTTCCATCCACCCATCTATCTGTGTTCTATCCACCCATCTATCTGTGTTCTGTCCACTTATCTATCTGTGTTCTGTCCACCAATCTATCTGTATTCTGTCCATTCATCTATCTGTGTTCTATCCACCCATCTATCTGGGTTCTAACCACCTATCTGTATTCTGTCTATTCATCTATCTGTGTTCTATCCACCTATCTATCTGGGTTCTAACCACCTATCTATCTGTGTTCTATCCACCCATCTATCTGGGTTCTAACCACCTATCTATCTGTGTTCTATCCACCCATCTATGTGGGTTCTAACCACCTATCTATCTGTGTTCTATCCACCCATCTATCTGTGTTCTATCCACCCATCTATCTGTGTTCTATCCATCTATCTCTGTTCTATCCATTAATCTATCTGTGTTCTATCCACCCATCTATCTGTGTTCTATCCACCCATCTATCTGTGTTCTATCCACCCATCTATCTGTGTTCTATCCATCTATCTCTGTTCTATCCATTAATCTATCTGTGTTCTATCCACCAATCTATCTGTATTCTGTCCATCAATCTATCTTTGTTCTATCCATCCATTCATCTATAATTGTTCTATCCATTCATCTATCTGTGTTCTACATATCCATCTATCTGTGTTCTATCCATTCATCTATTTGTGTTCTACATATCCATCTATCTGTGTTCTGTCCACCCATCTATCTGTGTTCAATCCATCCATCTATCTTTGTTCTATCCATCTCTGTTCTGTCTATCTTTCTTATTTTTCTTATTTTTGTTAGACCCGAGCTTAAATAGATCACAAAAAGCAGTAAAAAACCAACCAGCAGTAGTGAATCGCAAAGCAAAAAAATGCGTCACCTGTATAAGATCCAAGAGAAAATCTGGATCCCTAGAACGGCACAGGCGCAAACCGATGCCGTACTGACTATTGAGTTTGCGCAGCTGAGCGATGGCCCAAGCCGGCGGCTGCCTGGCCGGACCGCATGGCGAGCAGTCCATCAGCAAGCCGAGCAGGCGCGAGCTGGCCTCAGTGATGTCGGTGCCGGCCAGCTGCATTTCCAGACGGACAACGCCAGTTTTCTCGGCTTCTAGGGCGCGTAATTCGCGCATTCTGACGGCGTCGGCGCTCAGGCCTTCGCGATAAAGCAGCGACTGGCAGGGGAACTCGTACATGCAGGTCATGACCATCTCTAGTAGGCAGCGAACTGTCGGGTACCTGTTAGAAATATTTGCTTTTTTATATGAATCATAACTAGCAAAAACAATATTAGAAACTGGTCATAGGTGTAAAAAAGGATGAACTGAACGAGTGAATATTACTCCCCCACAATATGTTAGACAAGGTGTAGTGATATCCACAATACTCAAGGATTAGTCGCAAAGACCTTAAAAATCCCATTGAAATATCCCAGTATCAGGCAAAAATATCTCCTTGCAATATATCCCAGGATTAGGCAAACGTATTATATGTTTAACATATATTAACATACATGCCATTGCAATATCCCAGGATCAGGCAAAAGTTTTTCATTAAAATATCCCAGGATCAGGGAAAAATATCCAGTTGCAATATCCCAAAATCAGGCAGAAAGATCCCATTCAAATATCTCAGGATCAGGCGAAGAGCTCCTATTGCAATATCCCAGGATCAGGGAAAAATATCCCATCGCAATATCCCAGGATCAGGGAAAAATATCCCATCGCAAGATCCCAGGATCAGGCAAAAAATTCCTATTGAAATATCCCAGATCAGGCAAACAATCCTATTGAAATACCTGAGGATCAAGCACATGCAGATACCATCAATATGTCAGGATCAATCACAAAAATGCTATTTTAAAGAAGCTAAAAACTGGTGCAAAAGTCTCCTAAATTAGAATTAGGAATACTCAAGAATCCCCACAAAAAACACACGCACTTATCCCACACAAGTCGACCCAGCATTGCGGGATTAAATGCGGCCAGAAACACGAGCGCCAGAGAGGCGGACCAATAGGCCGGGGCGGCGGCAAAGGAGGCCTGAGCCGGCGCCGAATCCGAGTCTGGACGCCGGTCGTTAACCGCCTGCTGATAAGCGCAGGCGTCGAACAATCGTTGGGCAACTTCGGGACCAGCCGGGGCCGGACAGGCGTCGGGAGAGATCAGAGCCGCTGCCGAGCGGAACACCAGCTCGGAGGCCAGGTTGAGCGCGTAGAATGTCGGCTGGAGCAGCTGGTCGATGCCCAGACGCAGCGCAGCGCTGATTGTCGCGCTGTGTAGCGGCACCTCGGAGCAGAGTCGCAGCACCAGCTGCCTGTCCTGCTCCGGCGGCCAATGATCAGCCGGATGATCCCAGCTAGGCGGCGGGGTCTCCGGCGGCGCCGGATCCGGCACCGGCAGGAAGCAGGCGCGCCTGGCGAACAGGCCGGGCAGATGCGGCGGCAGCTGGCTGCTTGGCAACAGATTTGGCAGCCCCACGGCAACCCAGTGCAGGGCTAGGCATTGAAGCTTGGACACAGTGGCGTAGTGGCGAGTCAGCGCCGTCGCCGGCTCGTCGGAATCGCGTCGACGTGCGACAGCTTCTCGGACGGCCGGCTGTGCGGCGCTGACCATCTGGCAGACGCACAGCAGGTCAAGCAGGGTCTCGCAGTATCTTAAGCAGGCGATGGAGGAAGAGGCAGCTGATGTAATGTACATTCTAATATACTTTTAACCCCTCATCGGCTATGAAGAGTACATTTAATTCCAAAAAGGATCTCTGTGTACATTCATTCCACCCTAATAGGCTCTCCAGTGTACATCCATTCTAGCGCTAATTGAGTCTCGACTCTCTAGTGTACATGAATTAGCCCTCATCGACTCTCTAAAGTACATTTTATCCTTCATAGGCCCTCATGCATAGGCTCGTACATTTATTTTAGCCTTTATTGGGTCTCTAGTGTACATTCTATCCCTCATTGGGTCTCTAGTGTACATTCTATCCCTCATTGGGTCTTTAGTGTACATTCTATCCCTCATTGAGTCTCTAGTGTACATTCTATCCCTCATTGAGTCTCTAGTGTACATTCTATCCCTCATTGGGTCTTTAGTGTACATTCTAGCCCTAATCGTGACTTTAAACGTACATTTAAATTAAAATTCTTAATGAGAAAGTCGCAACTCACTGTTTCCTATGCTCCATCGCTAGAGACTCGACCCGCTGATCTGGCGGTAGCAGTAAAGATTTGGCAAACACAGGCAAGCTCAAATCGGTCTTCAAATGCCGATAAAGATCGCGCAGCAGACAACGAAGCTGGTGGCGGCCAGTGTCTTGAACTAGAAGGTCGCGAAATATAGTTGCCAAAGCGTGGCAGGCATCCTTGGGTGCGTGGCTGTGCAGAGCCACTAATATGGCCGCATTGTTAGGATTTCTAACGCCCGAACTCAATTCGTTAGCAACAATGGTGGCTAGTACGGATCGCAGGTTGTCCGGATGCTTAGACACTAACAAGCGGAGGCAGTGCAAATAGTGAGAGAATACGGCTTTGTGCGATTTGAAACGCAGCTTGTCAACTAGCCTGGAGACTACTTCGCAGTCGCGCGAGCCCGCAACCGCGGCGCAGTTGCAGCAGACGGCCGTCAGCAGGTCCATGGCTTCTGACTGGAGGATTACGATTTATTATGAGGATAATAATATAGTAACACAGAGGATTTTAGACTAGATTGCCTTTATAAATTAATCAATCTATCTGCATTTTAAAAACAGATTTGATCAATCCCTAATTTAATATCAAACTAACCTGCCACTTGGCTAACTGCAGCCACATCTCCAAGCGATTAGCCGCCATCAGACGAATCTCCGAATAGCCAGCGGCCACAGTCATTAGCCGAATGATGGCTCGCTGGCCAGCATCGCTAGATGCCGAACCCTGATTGCGCTTCTGCAGCGCATCTTTCACGCACACAACAACTAATTCTTCTAGCCAGTGCGGCTTCTTTGCGTAGCGCGGCTGTATGGGCGGCTGCTGCTGTTGCTGCTGGCCATCTAAGATGCCGCTGCTGCCGCTTTGCATCGAGTCGTCATCGCTAGCAGCTGCCGCAGCGGCTGCAACCACGCCAGCAGCCGGTTGATCTCTAGCCGTTGACGATCGATTGGCTAAGGTAAACAGGGCGTCTGACGGAGTAGCGTTGGGAAATGACGCCTCGAGATTGCGCACCAGCCAGCGACAGTCGGCCCGATCTACCCAATAGCGCTCGCCAACTGAGTCTTCAACGAAGGCGCGCAGCAGAGGCTCCGGCCAGGCGTCCTGGTCGCGCAGGGCCGCGGTTAACAAGCCGACGCATAGCATAGCGGCCGGGCGAGAGATTTGATCGCGTTTCCTTAGAAACGAACAGAGACCGTCGAATACGAATGGCCGGGTGAAGCTGGTTGGCCTGGACTTGGCCAGGTAGGCCAGGCTGACAGTCAAAATGGGCGGCAGGCGGTTTTTACACGAGCGTAATTGCACAAGAGCGCCGCATAAGTGCATCTCGGCTTGGGCGCGCGCCTCCGAACTGCCGCGCGATTCCAGCTCTTCAACTGAACGAACTAATTCGGTTGGATCCACTGGCCAGGCGTTGGTCTCGAAGCTGGCCTCTTTGACTGCGCCGACGGGCCTTCGTTGGCCAGCAGCAGCAGCAGCCAGATGGGCCGCCGGGCCCACAACAACTGAACCGCCGACGCCGCCGCCGCCGCCGCCACCTCCGCCGGATGTTGGCGACTGAGGCACCGAAGCGCTGCCAGCTTTCTGGCCAACGCCAAGCGCGTGAAAACTGCCGCCACTGCCGCCACCTGGTTTTGGGAGTTTTCCGAATTGTTGAGATTGAATGAAATCTAGAATTACTTGGGTTGTAGGATCGCTTGAATAACATATAAACAGTTGCTAAAAAATTATACTACAAATTTTTTGCTAAGCCTATTGTGACGCCATGGTTTTCTTTCACAAATTAAAAAATAAAACATCAAAATCGATTGTTATAAGTTAAATTAAGCTTTAAAGAAAATAACTTGAAAAGGAAGCTCCCTAAATTAATTACATTTCCTAAAACAGCAAATAAAATTTCCAATTCCAATTCAAATTATTTAAAAAAAGACGTATAAGCAATTATGTTTTTTAAGCTAGTATCTAAAAATTTAGCGAAATAAAGATTACTTAATTTACCAATTATTAAAAGTTTAAAATAATTGTACTAAAAATATCATATTTAAGACTAGACTTTTAATGACAAATGTGGCAGCCTATGTATGCAGTATGTGGGTGCCAGTGCAGCTTCAATCAAACCCTAGCCAACCAAGGTGGGAGTTGGAGCAGTAGCTACTTAGCTTGTTTATTGACTTGGGTAATATGCACACCTCCTCATTAACCTGTTTGTGCATGCTATGTAAGAACTTTTGATAATAAAAGATTATTCATGTCTCTCTCTTGCACCCAAGCTACTAAAAAAACAATACTTCTCACTGCTTATTTATATTTTTATTGACATTATTTTTAAATTTGATTAGCTCAGAATCAAACTCTTGCATTAAAATTGGAACACATTTCTGCATTGGCCAAAAAATGCAAAATTGTGCAAGTGCTGACAATAAATTGCAAAAAGACATTTAAGCTAAAAATTTGTGGAGAAAGTAATAGAAATGGTGAGGGGTGAGTGGCTTGGCAGTCTAGTGCATCTGCCTTATGTGTCACTGATCTAGGTTCAACCCCACATTGTAGGTTGTTTATTTTCTGTAACATGGTTTTATGTGCAGGGTCACATTTATTTAGGGCCTTGTGCACAAATTGGTTGGGCTATGGGCCAGTTGTGCAATTTATGCCCATGAGGGCAACCCAAGGCAAAGAGAAGTGTACATTCCTGGAACTACCACTTATACACCCTATGTGAGTGCATGACTGGGTACTATACTGCTAGTCAATTCCAGTATTACTGGAATTCCATTGTATACTTTGTGTCTATGCCTACATACTATATTTATTGTGACTGAACATGCTTCAGGAGTCAGCACAATTGATAGTAATGCCCAATCCTGATTGTGGGACAATGTTGCTTTAAGCAACAAATTGCCTAAAGCCATCTTGCAGATTTAGCTTTTTGAATATGAATGATAATACAAAAACAAAAATTTGTAAAAGAAATAGGAAATTTGGTGCATAAAATAGTTAACCAAGAAAAAAATACACTTAAAGAAAGTTTTAAAGATTAATATACTCTATTGTGGACAAAAATTTTGCTAGTGACAAACAAAAATTGTATCCTAAAAAATTGATATTCTCTATTCTTGTAACTCACAACAAAGATTCCATATTGCTTAGTGAACGAAAATTTAAAGATCAGATTATTGCTTGCTAATATTCAATTTAAGATAAGTTGTCTAAAATTTTATCATTTGTAATAGAAAAAAAGAAAATATGTTCAATTCATAAAAGCTAAGATTTTTAATTTAATATTAATGACTTAAAATATAATAATAATCAACCTAGGCCAAAAATTTTAATCAGCTATAGTAAAATTAGTGATTTATTCTACTTCTTAAAATAGCTCTTATAAGTCTTCACTAAATACACAATATATTATTATATTGGTATCAAAGATAAATTTTATGCTTCATGAAAATAGATCTTAAAACAATAACTCTTGATAATGATAGAATTTAACTTTAAATGCTGTAATATTTACCTAATAAGCAGTAAAGAAAACTAATTTTAATGGAAACATAGCCATAGGCTAACTAAATTTTAGTCTAAGGACTAAGGATCTATCTCAAACATCAAAAGGACTGAGCTTTCATAAATGTTCTTATAAAACTAAGGTGAGTATCATTCATTAAGAAATAAGTGACTAGCTATCAAACTTGTAGATAAGAAAGCAATTTTTAATTAATTAAACAGATATTATTATTGAGTTTGCAATATCAAAAACTATCAGTATATTCATTGGTGTTCGAATTTTAATGAAAACTGAAAAAAATTCATCCACGTAATATACTACTTACCACCATGTGGTTTTATTCCACGTCTCATATTTACAGACATGATATCATTTAACAATTTTTTCACTAGAAAAAGTATCAGAATAAAACATAGGCAGCATGTTTTGTTTTTCACATGGACAAATATGCAAAAAAGCTCCAAGAAAAATTCTAGCTCCTACAGAAATTCCCTCTTTATTAAGAGCGACAGGGTTTAAGAGCAACTAGGAAAAATTAATTTGGCGCCCATGAGGAGCGGGCGAAGACACGTATATTTATACAAAAATTTCTGTGCGTTCAAACAAAAAGAAAATTTTTATTTGAATTGAAAACAATTAATCGGTAGTGGGGTCCAAAAGTTTTTGTATAAAACAATAATAGAAACTATTCTTTTCTTGCTAAAATTTCGGAGCAAAGTTAAATGTTTACGAAGAATACGAACTTCTGGCTCAAGTGCTTTTTCACGTTTAAAAAACTTCAAGTTTTTGAAACAAATCATCGATTCAAAGGTTCAATGCTGTAAAAATTTATGTAATTGAAGTTTTTGCTAAACTACAGCGAGCACTGAACGCCCCTTACGTGTTTTACTCGAATCAGTGATAAGATATTAATCAAGGAGTGGCACCCAGTTTATTTTTTTGTGAGCGGTCATTCACGAGCTACAAGCTAAAGCCCATTGATCTCGGTGGGGTTAGGAGTGTAATAGCCCTCTTCTACTCCTAGGTCCTGAGCACTTAAAGCGGCTTACTTAGAATTATGGTCGGGTCATGCTGCACTGCTGAATTAAGTACAATGAGTATACAGGCCGATAGAATTTATGTACATGTTGGGTTTCGGCTTTGTCGTTTTACCGACGCGGCCTCAGAGCGCCGATCTTATTGCCTATATCGACAACTCTGGCCTCCCATTCCCGATCTCGAGGTCAGCCCCAAGGGTAGCATGATAGATGTGGCGAGCGGCTAGGTCCTATGCTAGCCCAGTGGCAAGGCCGAGGTCGGCCCGACCTCGGGCCGCCGAGATCGGGCCGACCTCGGGGGGTTACCGGCGGTTCTGTCTCGGGCCGACAAACTCGGGCCGAAGTCGGCTTGCCGAGATAAAGCCGCAGGTAATGCTATATGCACTGTGCTTTCGTACGGTTTGCAATGCAGGTCCTCCGTTTGTCGACCCCTATATACACTGTACATGTAGCTGCCATCGACTTCACTGCTTCGTACTGTACATGTTAGACCGCTTGAAGCCAAAATTTCTGCCTACTACTTGTTTCAAAAGTAACTTTTTGAGTATTTAAGTCGCTTCCACGCGCAATTTTCTGATAGAGAAAAATGAAAGAAGCTGAAAAACATAAGTAGCTGCTCTTAACTAAGCAGAAATTCTTGAAGGCATAAAACTTGTGCCAAAACTTAAAACAAGCAAGACATACAAATTGACTTTCAAAAAGTGTGCATATAGTAGAATATTTATTTTTATGCATATAATAACTGTATCTACTAGTATTCGGAAGAAAAAAACTGCTTTGTACTGAATAACTTAGCAGAACAATAACAATTGGCAATAAAAACGTGAAAAAGACGTAAAAAAACTAATTTGAAATGGCGATTGAGCAATACAAAAAATATAAATGCGCATTTGCTATGGCAATTACAGCGTGCGCATGTTCCAGTGGCTGAATTAAAAAGAGGCACGAAGGTGTATGACAAGAAGCAGTGTAAAAATGAGTTTTTTCTTCAGAAATTGATAAAATTGTGAGTTTTTCTGCACACCGTTTGCATTTGCCGTTTAATCCTCACGCTCAGACGGCTCAGGTGTGCCGGCAACCGTGTCATGCGCACGCTTCCGCCTAGCGTCTCGCCCACCCATTCTGCGTCTTGTGAAAGAAGCGCTCGACTTGTTGCTCGATTTTCATTTCATCAGTGCCGATGTCCAAAGCAAGGATAGCACCTGAAACACAAGGAATAGAAATTATGCATGCAGACAAATGAGACGTAACTACCATCTAGGATTTGTGGCTTTTGTCAATGTAGCCATGCAAGCGCACTTACGCTTAAGAAGAGGTTCCAAAGTTTCCTTAAAGGCAATGTCCTTATTTTTACCAGTACGATTGCACTTATTCTGCAGGCTGTGAGTCATTAGCCTGGGAACCATCCTCCAGACTGCGTCGTGGCAGTCGAACCCGCCAACAGTCACTAGATAAGCAACCTGCAATGATGTCGTAGCATGCATACAGAAATATGCATATGACCAGCAGACTCAAATGAGTACAAGAAATGTTTAACCTACTAGGTCAGATTCTTTTTTAGCCGTCAGGGCTTGCTTCAATGCTGAATATTCAGCTACAGTTGACAGCAGTTTGACTCGTGCAGGCACTCCCTTCAGCTGCGCAGGCGCTTGACATTGTTGGAAATATATGTCTGAAAAGTTCATTCATTAATAATTACTTAATAGACATTTATTAACACTTAAGTTGGTAATAAAAAGTGGTAAACATTTTATTTTGGCTTTCAATTTTCATACATTGAATGTAGACAAAAAATTTTTGTAAATGACATATCTAATATAAGTTAGTTCTAATTGAGTAAAATATCTTAGTAAATTGCACGCTTGTGTTACCAGTCACTTATTTTCCAGAATTGAATCCAAGAATAACATGGACAGTACATAGAAGTGACATCATAGAGTCAAAACTTATCCATTTAATAATATAAATAAAAAATAAAAATGAGTTGTCTTAATTTCTATTTAGCTAATACCTAAAGTAAAAATAAAGAAAATAAATAATGTATTCAATGAATTATGATTTTTACTTTTTTGGAAATGGATGAAATCTGTACCTAGATTTTTTAATTAGCACTTAGATTTTCGGCTTAGATGCAAGCTTCATATGATATGGATTTCAAATTTTCAATGAAAAAACCCAGGCATCAAAACTAAAAGCCCTAAAAATCAACTGCAGTGTATAGTTAACAAGTCAAAAAGAATGCAAACTAAACAATTAGTTTATAAACTATGAAAATATTGCATTGATATCATATCATATCACATGATGCAACTTGATTCTATGAATTTCAATACTAGGCTTACAAATTAAAAATTGCTCGCAATCACAACCACTTCCATGACGTTGACAGTTGAAATTCATTTCACAGGAAGTTTGGAAATGCATCTTGAAAATTGAGTAACACGATCCCTCAAATAACAAAAACATAGTCTAAATTTGCACTGTTCAGTAATGCTCTCCGAGCGCATTTGCATTTGAATTGACTTTTTGTACAGTGCCGTTTTTAGTAATCCTTAATTAACTTCTGGGATAAAACATGCTTTTCTATACACTCTTCTCCTCCATAACAGTTGTCATTACCCAGAAGAAAAATTCAAAGTATTTTGTTTTGGTGCTTTCAATTTAAATATGTTACACTGCTTATTTTTTTGTAATCCATATGCTCTTTCCGAAGCGGATTTTTTGCGCAAAATAATTGTGCCCATATTGCTAGTCGTATAGCTCAGCTACTGGGGCACCTCTTTCGTTTGTACACAAGCTATTTTTTAGATGCGATTTTTTATGCGGCTGTGTATATAATTGTTGCAAAAAGCGTTTCAAAGTACTTATCTGTACGTTTTATGGCTAATATTAAATAAGTACAGTATATGTACGCTCATTTTTGAATGCAAACAGAATGTTAGAATGCAAGACAGTGTACTGCAATACCACATGCTAATTAAATTTACAATCGCGGCACACCGCGCTTCTGCCGACCATGGGCCGACGTCGGCTGCCCGACCTCGGCTTGCCGACCCAATGCCGAGTTTGGGCCGATCTCGGTTAGCCGAGCTTAGCCTGGCCGACTGAATGCCGAGTGGCCGACGTCGGCCCGAGCCAGGGCCGACCTCGGCCTCGCCACTGGGAGGAGTCGAGAAGACAGCGAGAGACAGACACGGAGATAAAGAAAGGTAGAGAGCCGCCAGCCCCAGAGGGAAGATGACAGCCCCGCCCCCACCAACTTGTGTGGACTGCATCACCAGACAGCCCTGTCGAAACCAAGTTCCCGACTAATTGAGGCCTGATTTCCACCTACAACTAGTGTCTTTTAGCTGTCAATCTCGAAGTCATAGCCGACTAAGGGACACTGCAGGGACTAGATCGCATGACCAAGGCAGGCTCAGAGAGGACTTTTGCAGGGGGTTCTTGCATGGATCGGATTATGTGGACTCGGAAATGCACTATTATATTATTAAGAGGAGTGGATAGGGAATATCCCAGCTTTTAGCCTCGATGCTTCAACTAACTGCCGCAAAGCGATGAAATGACCTAATTATAGACTCTTCCGAAAGCGCGCCCTAACTACTCTAAAGATTACATTAAGTTACATTAATAATTTGGCTGCCGCGCCGCCTCGAACTGCACTAAAGTACAGCCGAAGCTGAGTCCTTAATCTGGACTCTAATTGCATGAATCACTGACTGACTGACTGCATGACTGGTCCGCCTTTGGTCCACCATGACCGGCGCCAACTAATTTAGCTGCTCATCTGAGCCAGCATGGCGAGTAAATAAAGAGATTAAAAAGCGATTAACTGAATGATTTAGCTTTCACACCTAATCACTTAACTGCCTATGATATTGGAGCACTTTAACTTCTACCGGCAATATATTATGATTTGAACTCTTACTGCCTCAAGTTAGCACAAAATAAGCAATGGGCAAATACGCAAATCCCTATTAAGACGCCAATAAGGCAAGATCACGCGATCTCTCACCAGAACCAATCAGATTAATGCACTTTTGATGCCTTCGAACTCCACAGTGGCCGAGGTAGATCTCGTACTCGACCGTTAGTACTTGTCGATCTCGCAGGCAAAGGGCCTCTGATGACCAGTCGCTTCTCGCTAACTCTTAGCTGATGCTGACACTAAGGCTGGTGTTGATAGCCGATAACTTAGGGGGAGGTTCGCAATCTAAAGGGGAAGATACTTGTAGAACTAGGGACCGTCTGAACCGAGCGTGTTGCCGTACCTTTAGAACGGGTCCAGGCCTTCAGAGCGTTCTGATCTTGAAGCGCGCTCGACGGCGCCTTTAAATAGGCGCGAGAGGCGCCGATTTGTTAAAACGATCGCCGAATTTTGCGATTGGTCCAGGCCGCATTTGTTAAAGCGGTCGTGCATTTTTCTGATTGGCTGGCAAGCTAGTCACGTGACCCAACCCAACCAGGTGGTCTCACCAGTCTACCCGGGATCATAAAAAAGATGACAGGTGGGGTCGTAAATCAGCGCAGATGGGGAGAATTTACGAGCAAAATGATATATGGGTTTTCGCAGCAGGAGGTCCTATAACTTAGTAAAAATATGCGCGTTAATCAGCATGAAGAGCAGAAAGTGAAGAAAGTGAAGAGGGAAAGATAATCCTAAATCCCAAGGTACTTTTAGGGGTCGGAAGCCGAGCTGTCAAGAGTTGACAGGAAAAAAGCAAAAATAGAACAATAGGCGAGCTTCCTGAACCCCTCCAGATGTCATAAAAAGAGGCATAAAAAAGTGGCAGACACGTGACTCACGGGCGCCATCTGGCGCCAAAAACTGTCAATGGCAAAGGTCAGACAGTCTGGCGCAAAAGATTTATAGCCTAAAAATACCTGGGTACGCGCGTACAGGGAGAACTTTAGAAGCTAGATTAGAGCGGGTAAAGATGACGAAAATTCCCTACAGGAGCGTCATACTACTCCTGGATAGTAGAGGAAAAGAATCTGCTGTGGGGCAATCTGCGGAGTGAGCGGCAAAGCGCGTCCCCATCATACATTAAATGTTTTCCTAAAGCACTGTTATGGTGACTTCACTAATCACACTATGACTACACGTATATAAAATATAATATGGAGCAGTATCAGAGATGGTAAGATATGGATTGTTTTTAAAGCACCGCAGCACCCAATCGAAGTAAAAAAATTGTATAAAAACTTTAATGCAAATGTTAATTAATGTACACTGCACGTTTCTATTTGAGTAGTGCTTGAAAAAGTCATGGTAAAAAGTGATTTCTTCCTGTCGGGGGCAATATTATATATAGATAATCGGCCTTCAGATCGGCCTGCAAACGTTACTTTAGTCTTCCTTGATTGGGGCCAGTTGGACTACACGGCACCGCGAGTGTTTACATGTACTTCAACGCCAACCCATGAATTTTCCACCAATTCTGAGTCTTGCGTCCTTCTCACACTCTATAGTAGCTAGTTGTACCCGTACTGTATTTTAAGTAGTCCTTACACCCACCCACCTCCTATATACCTTTTTGAAATGTTTGCGCAACCAACGCGTACTGGTGGGTCACCCCAGAGTTGGTAAATGTTTATCACTAAAGTTAAACACCATTATAGTTTTTTTGAGGCATTATTAGATATAATTTTAGTAGACTAGAATCATTCGGCAATATTTAATTACAATTGAAAGTGTTATGGTAGCTTTTCAAGGCTTCCTCAGATACAAAGTCCTCGTCTACATGTGTAAGTACATGTACGTATACATGTATTCATACAATGTACATGTAAGCCACGGCTATAGTATTGTCCCTCAGTACGAGTACTTATACTCGCATGCATGCACATGAAAAATGTAGAATATTTGTGAGCAGGCAAATTTTATTTCGGCGTACATGGCAATTTTGTCAAAAATTTTTGTATAAGGCCTCGAGAGGCACGTTTTGACAGCAAAAATGTTGCATGAAGTGTTAAAGTGTTAGCAGCCCTCTCGCTAACAGGTACATGTAAATGTACATGTATGTAACCTCTATAAACGTCCTTGAACTGCTCTTCCTTACCTTTGAAAAGTGGCAATTGGGATGGGATGGTACAGTAAGTACATGTACATGTAGCTAATTAGAGTACAATGTCTTGTGCAATTTTTAATTCGATTCAAAAGTCATTGTTGAGAGAAAATTTAATTATAAGGCAAAAAATTGACCATTAGTATTCCAGACAATGGTAATTTTCGGAGCAATCCAATGGACTAGTGAACAAAAATCGGAAGCTAAATTTCTTATATATTTTGGTGCGTTTTAAAACATTGTCTTGAGAGATTCACACACATTACAAAAAACACTAAGCACTAGCACTTATGACTACACTGACTAGAGTGCTTTAAATAAACGAATAAGAAAACGTGAATAAAAAAATCTGTAGAACACATGGAGCATGCATCTAAGAAGCTAACTGAGCGGCAGTTAATAATGAAAACAAATAAATTTAATTACGGGTTGCTTAAGCATAAGAAAAGCCATTAGTTAAAAAACAATTCTTGTCGAACTCAAAAAAGCAAAACACAGGCAAATCAAGCATATAATTTTTACATCCAATCCATTACAGAACGCATGAATTCGCCCTGATTAATATTTTTCATTACTGTCTACTTAAAGTAGAAAAGCAATGATTTTAATAATGAATTTTTTTGCGTTAAAGTTAAAAAAAGAAAAGCAACAAAGAAAAAAATGACTAGATGCAGAAATAGAACAAAAACGGAAAGAAACATTAAGCTGTCAAAATGATTAATAACTGATGATTTACGAGAATTTTCCTACGCTAAAAAGTTGCAACAGACAAGATGAAGCTTAGACTAGAACTTACTTGGACCTGTTACCAGACAGCCAATCAGTGTCACTCATTCTTTACTGTCGCTCTCGTCTCTAGCCGCATAGGCAACAGTGCCGGGCTGCTTGCCGGGACTCAGCCGATACCTGAGCAGCACGCCCTGCACCAGGGCCGACGCCAAGGCCAGGCCGAACCTATAGAACGGCGACTTGGCGTGGGCGGCCTGCAGAGGCGAGCCGGCGACGCCGCCACCGCTGTCTCCGTCATTTGGCGATTGGCCAGGCCGTACAAACCGGTCCCAGCGGAGCTCGTTAGCGTCCGGGAAGATCATCGGATCCCGATTAGCGCCGTGCAAATTGACGGCCACGCAGGAGCCCATGGGCAGCAGGCAGCCGGCCGAGACCAGTTCGGCTGTGCTGAGGAACACCGTCGTGTCGCTGCCAATGTCTTCAATGCGGATTACCTTGGATAATAAGGGGTTAAAATTAGAGCTGAGATTTCCGTTAATATTTTAGCGTTATTTCCGTTACTTTCACTAATACGTTAATTTTGAACAGTAGCTTCAAATAGCCCAATTGTTAGGGGGCCCAACTTATCACTTGAAGGTCCTGGGTTCGAGACCGAACTTCAATAGGGGGCACTTTTTCTCCTCCATCCACCCTTCCGACAACCAGGAAACCGGCGCCTCGCACCTCTTCCAACGCAGCTTCAACGCTGTCGTTGTCGGCGACAGCTGACCGCGGCAAAGAACTCGTCGGGCTTGGCAGCCACCCGCAATAGGCAGGCGTGCACCAGGCTGGGCACGATGGCCAGGCACAGGCTGGCAAAGTCCAGCGCCTCCTGCAGCATGTGATTGGCCGTCACAAAGTCCGTATCCGTGATGCCGCACTGGTCGAATGACATTTTCTCTTTGATGAAGCGTTCAACGAAGCTGGGCACGCTGCGATCAACCAGGTTGTTGTGCGTGTCGCTCATGAAGTGGTCCAGGAAATCCTGAGGTAAACAAAGGCAGTCAACTGATGTTTCACAGAAGAAGACCAAAGAAGAATTCGAGCAAAAAATGAGTTGCAGCAGAAAATAGAAAATTCGATAATTCACATCAGCGATACTTCCCATCACCGACACTTCCCATTACCAACACTTCCCATTACCGACACTTCCCATTACCGACACTTCCCTTTGCCAAAACTTCACATCGCCAAAACTTCACATCAACAAAACTTCACATCGCCAAAACTTCACATCAACAAAACTTCACATCAACAAAACTTCACATCACAGACTTTAAGTGGATGAAAAAATCTAGCATTCACTTTTATAAACGAGGAAACTAAAACTGTATTGTTGATAAGATAAAAATACAAAATCAGTTTTGGCAGCATACGTTTCTTAACATTTCTTGCACTTTTAGACTCAAAGAAATCCTATTGTAATGCTGAAAAAATCTAATAATATGTCATTCAGGTTACTAAATAAGTAGAGCAGTGCGGCTACACGCATACCCTGATCTCGCCGTGAAGATCCTCCTGCAGCCGCTGCATTCTGGGCCCGTCGCAGTTGGGATTTAACAGATAAGCTGATCGAAAGAAGGCCAAATATTTGTCCAGGATGGCGTCCAACTGCGGCTGCAAATCGTCGCACAGGTCAGCCCAGCCGAACACCGCGTCAAGCAGGTAGGCCCGGACAATGCCGGACACGTCCGACTCGTCAAAGACGGCGCTGCGGCTAGCTGAATCGTCAAGTTTGTCGCCAGACTGCAACCGATCGGCTAGGCAGGCCAGCGAGTCGTCGACGCAGCCGCCGAGCAGGGCGTTGGAATGAAGCAGATCGTCTACGGCGAAACGGGACAGCAGGCTGACAACCCGGAGCTCCTCGTAGTTCAACGAGTACACGGTTGTGGCCTTCCAATCGTCTGACATGAAGCAGATTGAGTGACAAGACATGTGGCGAAGGGAGATTAGATTAAAAAATCCCCTGGGTCTTCCCGCAGGCCGGCACTCACCAAAGGCCAGATGAGGCCGGGCGTAGATCAGCTTGGCCGTGAACGCCGAGCTGTAGATGACGTCGGCTTGGCTAATTACGAACAGCCAATCGCGTCGCTTGTTGAACTCAACCAGCACAAAGGGCTCAGTAAATTGGCGCAGATACTCACTCAGTAGAGGACTAGTAGGGGCCACGCGGCACACAGTTGCCATGGGAACGCGGATATTTTTTCGCGTAATATACCAGGCGGTAAAGAACAGAAGGGCCAAGAAAAGGGCGAGAATAAAGAGTACTTTAAGCAGGAAATCGCTCGATTTATTATTGGAGAATACGCCCTCATACTGCGGCCTGTAGTCATCGCTAGTGAAGGTTTGCGTTGGAATGCCGCCACTGTCCATGGCTTAAAGTTGTTGGCTGTGGAAAATCCATTGGTTGAAATGACAGAGAAAATATTCTCATACAATTTTCAATTTATAAAAACATATGTATAAAAACATTTATAAGAGCAAAAATAATTTGAACTCACTAATTTTTATCTTCTGCTTCAAAACATAATAATACATAATTAATCAAAAGAAATAAAAATTCATAGAATGTCAGATCAATAATTATACCTAAATCTCAAATATCTTACTGTTATATTAAATTTTAATTTAACTTGATTTAGTACTCCATTTTTATTTTATACACTTGTTAATGATTCATGATGAATCCCACATCCTAGCTAGACGTTTCAATTCCACAAGAACATTTGTAAATGGTTTACACATCAAATCCTAATTAAAAAAGTATGTACATATAGAATCAAATTTAAACTTTACTACCTTAGATTTCATCATTTTGATTTTCTTTCTTTACTGAACTGAAATTCTTTTGTTTATAGTTAGAAATACCACTATCATATTATAAAGACCAGAAAAATAATCACCAATTTTGCTTGACTCATAAAAATCATATAGCACATTATCCTTTAATTTATTTCTCAAATTTAAATTGTTTAATCAATGCATTATTTAAATAATAAAATCAGCTTCAAACTGTCGTTTTTACAAAAATTAAATTAAGGAAGATTTTTATAAAGACCCTTTAGGTACAATCAGGGGCTAAAGGGTGCCAATCTAAGACAAACAAAGATTTACAACTATACATCCATAGAATATAAATTTAAATTGATGAAAATCATTTATTGTATGCTTTTATTATACATAAGTATTTGAAATATAATTTGAATCATAAACTAATAATTTTTATTGCACATTGTTCAAAAATCTTAGACAGAATACTTTAATGTATAAAAACTTTTCTAAATACTATACATTAGTCAATACTATAGTATAGTGACAACATGTAAACTCTGCTTAGGAGGCGTCTTTAATTTAATCAAAGAGTGCTAAGAAGCTATTCAAAATGCACAAAATTTATTTTATTTCTTTCACCGGAAATAGAGACAATCAGGAAGTGATAAACACAAGAATCTTTGAAGACAATAAAAAACGTAGTGGAAATACATAAAAATGTGGGGTGCACTAATGGGCTGCATATTGTTAGCGTAAAATGATGATTAGATTGTATTTTCTACAAAAAATTGCTTAGTTACCACTTCAGCAAATGAACTTCATCTACTTTCTCTGATTTAATTCATCATTTGAAGAATTTCTTCTTAACTAAGACTTAGTCTAAGTCCTGAAAGGATGAATCAAGGACCACTACTCCTAGTGGTCCTTGGAGTAGTGGTCCTTGGGATAAATTCCCACGAAGATAAATATGAAATCAAATTCTGGTCAAGCGCAATTTCGTGGGATATAAATTCCCGAAATATAAACCTTTTTTATCTTTTTACTTTAAGTTGAACAAAAAAACTAAATATATTATTGCTTCGTCGTCATTTTATACAGAAGTACAATCTTTTTCTGTTATACTCAACCGAAGAAGCAGTTAACGGAATAAGGGCGCATCTGGAACTGGCAATCGCAGGTAAAAAATGATCCGATGGTTAATAATTTACTCTGGGGTTTTCAAGTTAGAGTATGCTAATAGATAGATGGTATGTTATTGAAAATATCAATTCTATACGTTTTCTGTTACTTGCTGTGTGTCGATAGGGATACAGGGAATTTTGTTGCTTAGAAAATGCATAAAAAATATTTTAGTAGCATTTTTTCTCCTACTACTTGATTTTGGAAGTGTAACAGTGTATTATGCCAGAAAATATGTACATAAGAGAAGCAAGTGCGGTACAACGACTACTTAACTTTATTTCATATATTTAATTATGGATATAATTCCTAGCGGTAGAGAGTCCATACAACCAACAGTCATTTTTTTCGAATTTTATTAAACTGTGAAAATGCAAATAAGCTAAATTACTGTAGTCACCCAGCGTATACAAGCTCGTGCTACATGCTATTTGCAGGCCAAATTTTCCGCACGAATGACTGATTGTTCACTCTGCTCAGTCTTTCAACATTTATCTCTCACAATTTTATCAACTATATTTTGGTGCGTATTGTTCGTATCAGAATTTCATTACCAATCATTCAGCATATTTTTCTGTCCATTTAAATCCTTGTGTGGTAAATGATACTAGTGATCGGTCTAGATGAAAGTTGATTCGGTAGGAGATGAAAAATTACAGATCCCCGTTTTGAAAAAATCATAATCCAACGCCTAACATTTTTCCGTTTCTCAGTTTAAACTGAAGTCATGCAAAGCAAACGCAATCCGAGTAAAAGTCATCTAGTTGAGTTGCAATTATAATGTCTTTCATCCTTCTCGCTGATTAAAGGAGTTAATCATCTAAACAGAATTCAGGTTAATGAAATAAATTGCTGCAATTTTCTTGCGGCTTCATCTTAAAAGCTACTTTGAGCATTAAGCGAACGGAACCTGAAACAGATAGGGATGAGAAAGCGGTTCAGTAAGGAAGCGATAAAGATAACATGCGAGTTTCAAGTCCCGATCTTTCACTGCCTCTTGTTGCCACCTGCCACTGGCTAAGTAGCTTTAGGCCTTTAGGTATTAACAGAGTGAAGCTCCAGGGATGCGAGATAGAGGATCTAGAAATGAGTCGGTTAGAGGAGGCGGATTGAGTGTTGGGGAGGGGGGGATAATTGAAAGCTAAACCACTCAAACGATTGATGACTTCGCTAAAAAGGGTAGGGGGGAAGGAGATATGGGATATGCAAAAGCGAGGTTTCAAGGCGCAGAGGTCCCTCAAGCTCAGAGCAAAGTGTATTAAGGAGGAAAGTGGGGCGCAGTGTTGGGACACTCAGCAACGTGCCGCAAAGCTGACTCAGTTTGGGAGGAGGCGCAGGAACAGATGTTGATGAAGCTCAACCGGAGACTGAGGGGATGAGGCGGTAGGGGGGGCACACCTGGCCTGGCTAGTGGCTTAGCCTCTACTTATGCGAGTCTTTGATCTGTAATTTGCCCGAAGTAGCAACAATTCAAGAATAAATGTCTCGATCTCTCTCTTTCTCTCTTCCCTACCTATCTTAAATCCCCATATTCAAATATCTAGGAAAGATTATAATCTAGTAGTAAAAATTAAAGACTGTTATTCCGCTTACTTATAGTTATTTTTTTGTCGGAAGTCAGACTTACTACTCCTATACAAGACAATCTGTATAATTTGTTGCGAGCTAAATTTGTCATAAATGCTCGCACGTGTACAATTAATTTATCCCGATCCCAGACCAGATGCAGCTTATTGTTAATGACATTAGACGACGAGGTGATAATCCAGTGGGAACAGGTGCATGGGCGCCGCGTTGGCCACTCATTAAGCCAATCTATTCAGATGTTTTCAAGGCATTTTTTCTAAGAAATGACAACCTTGCGCGAAGAATCTTGTTGCCAATTGAATAGCCATTGACTTAAATACAGACTGACTTGCACAACTGTATAATTAACTTAGTGTGGAACGCTACTTTGGCTTTAGAAGGCAATAGAATGTGCCAGAAAGAAAGAAAAATTTCCTTTATCAGTAGCAGCAGAGGTTCTTCCGTCTGGGGTGAGCCAAGTTGATTCTAATTTAGGCATTTACTACGCTCGTATTTTTACAGCAAACCCACGAAATCAATGACCCATCGCTTCACCTATTAGAATGACATATAGAATGATCTATAGCAGCATCAACATCTGAGGTCCAAATAAAAATAGATTTCGGTAACATGTATTTGTCCCGAAACTATTTTGACTAGCAAAATACAGCAGAGTTGGTGAGGTGCAGAAAAGTCGAGCTAATATAGGATAGCTAATCGTCATTAATTAATCTTGACTGCAATAGTTAGAATACGAGATCCAGGCCTGGATTCAGTTTTCCACTCAGTTGCCAGTTCCCAGATTATTTAGGATGCTGCTATTGATTCGCCAGGTGCAAAATTAATTTTCCGCTAAACGGTTTAATAATCTTTCAAGAGGCGGAAGAAAAAGGGCGGACGGTACAGAAGGGAAGAATAAGGAAGATTGCTTACACGAGAAGCAATCATTCGCTTCTAGGTGCGTAGCTGAAAATATTGGGGGAATGTTTATCCTGGCTCCTCAGCGAATTGGGGGAACTGAATAGATGAGAAAATTGCTGCGATTTAGGGAAATCTCTTCTTTCTGAGTCCGCTCCCATTTACCCCCGGCTCCGTTATCATTAAGAGATTAGCCCGGGCCCATGTTTTCCGTTTCACCAAAGAGGCTGCCCCTCCCCGCGCCTCAGTTTTGGTCATATCAATTATGACAGATTTCCTTTCAAGCCCGCTCGCTATTCGCACCCCGATCCCGAGCTCTCGGACCCTGTCCGCCCGTTTATTCCCATTTCAATCAGCGGCGCAGCTCTGAGCACAAATTTTACCTGTCGACTTTTTTGTTGAGCAGGACTGATTAGCTCAGATCAGCCGCGCATTGCGTCACAGCCGCTTTCTCAGCTAATGAATTGGAGAGCCCGGTGTTGTTAAAAGGCTGCCTAAAGCCGGTCATTCTGTCTGATGGGATTTTCCGATGCTAAAGATAACATTTACATCCCACAATAACACTCGCAATAAGAGCTCTTAACTGACAATATCCCACCCTGTAACCTAATCTATCCATGCATGGGGATGCATATCTATCTATCTATCTATCTATCTATCTATCTATCTATCTATCTATCTATCTATCTATCTATCTATCTATCTATCTATCTATCTATCTATCTATCTATCTATCTATCTATCTATCTATCTATCTATCTATCTATCTATCTATCTATCTATCTATCTATCTATCTATCTATCTATCTATCTATCTATCTATCTATCTATCTATCTATCTATCTATCTATCTATCTATCTATCTATCTATCTATCTATCTATCTATCTATCTATCTATCTATCTATCTATCTATCTATCTATCTATCTATCTATCTATCTATCTATCTATCTATCTATCTATCTATCTATCTATCTATCTATCTATCTATCTATCTATCTATCTATCTATCTATCTATCTATCTATCTATCTATCTATCTATCTATCTATCTATCTATCTATCTATCTATCTATCTATCTATCTATCTATCTATCTATCTATCTATCTATCTATCTATCTATCTATCTATCTATCTATCTATCTATCTATCTATCTATCTATCTATCTATCTATCTATCTATCTATCTATCTATCTATCTATCTATCTATCTATCTATCTATCTATCTATCTATCTATCTATCTATCTATCTATCTATCTATCTATCTATCTATCTATCTATCTATCTATCTATCTATCTATCTATCTATCTATCTATCTATCTATCTATCTATCTATCTATCTATCTATCTATCTATCTATCTATCTATCTATCTATCTATCTATCTATCTATCTATCTATCTATCTATCTATCTATCTATCTAGGTATTGAGTGACAAATACTGAGTGACATGTAATGGGATACAAGTACTGAGTGACAGGCAAGGGGTTCCAGGCATTGAGTGACAGACACTGAGTGACAGATCCTGAGTGACAGGCAAGGGGTTCCAGGCATTGAGTGACAGACACTGAGTGACAGATCCTGAGTGACAGGCGATGGGTTACATGTACAGAGTGACAGGTAATGGGTGATAGGCGTGCTCGTAATGGGGGTCAGATATTAAGGGATACTTAATGAGTGATTAGCAGGGAGTGACAGGTAAGGAGTGACACTTGACGAGTGAACTTCCAAAAAGTGTGTGTATGTGTATGTGGACTCGGCTACATTTAAGCGTTTGCCAAGCGGTCATTTAGCTTCGTTATTATTGTGTTTAAGCAAAATTTTCTACTGTTGTTCTCTCGCTTCGCCGATTCTGCTTGAAGCGCAGCTGTCCCGTTTACCCACCCCCCCCCCCCGACAGCAATTATTTCAGCTGTTTATTAGAGAGGACGAAAAGCCTGTTTTAACAAATCAGCTTCGCCGCTGTAGACAAGGTGCGCCAGGCGGACAGAGACCAGCTCGGCCCTATGTAAGGAAACACTCCCGACGCAACAGGAGGAAGCCGGCAGGGTCCAGAATTTGGAGACCTTCTTCCAGCCACTGCCCCCCGCCCGTGTAGGGCTGCGTGTTGCTAATTCTTCGCTAAAGCAGCAGTCGGAAACTCGCCTATAGGATAAATTGTCACTATTCTTAGGGAAATCCGAGCCCGCTCTCTCCCTATCTGTCTGTGTCTCCTAAGACGATTTCCACCGTGAAAATGCCCTAGTCAATTCGTCCACCCTGCATGGCAGAAAATTACAGCTTTTAAACATTTCTAGATCCCCGCCCGGTTCTGGCTGAATAATAATTTTGGCTTCGCCGAATTCGAATTTGAAAATCTGTGCACGGTGGGGCAGAGCGGCGCAATGATTGTTGCTAACCAGGCGATTCGGACACGTCGTTTATAATCGCCCGATTGCGCCTGTTCGCTTTAGTTTTAGTGAAATTCGATATTGTTTCTTCTTCCATACCATTCAATTCGAAGTTTTAGACGCACCTGCTGGCTGGCATGCTGAGTTTGCACTTGGGTTACCAGGTTGTTGCTGGCTGGCTGGGTTAACTTTCCTTTCATCCATCAATTCATGGAACACGTCAATATGGCAACTTGTTGTAGTGACAGATTGTATTGACAAGCAACTTGTTGTAGTGACAGATTGTATTGACAAGCAACTTGTTGGAGAGTGACAGATTGTATTGACAAGCAACTTGTTGGAGAGTGACAGATTGTATTGACAAACAACTTGTTGTAGAGTGACAGATTGTATTGACAAGCAACTTGTTGCAGAGTGACAGATTGTATTGACAAGCAACTTGTTGCAGAGTGACAGATTGTATTGACAAGCAACTTGTTGTAGAGTGACAGATTGTACTGACAACCAACTTGTTGGAGTGACAGATTGTATTGACAAGCAACTTGTTGTAGAGTGACAGATTGTACTGACAACCAACTTGTTGGAGTGACAGATTGTATTGACAAGCAACTTGTTGTAGAGTGACAGATTGTACTGACAACCAACTTGTTGGAGTGACAGATTGTATTGACAAGCAACTCGTTGGAGTGACAGATTGTATTGACAAGCAACTTGTTGCAGAGTGACAGATTGTACTGACAACCAACTTGTTGGAGTGACAGATTGTATTGACAAGCAACTTGTTGCAGAGTGACAGATTGTACTGACAACCAACTTGTTGGAGTGACAGATTCGTTGTGTGACAGAGTGAAAATTTAGTTAGTGTCAGTTAAGCAGTGACACTCAGGTAGATTGACAAATCTGGCAGTATCACAAGCCATGTGCATTTCCATGTACACGCACGTTCAACAGGCATATTACTGCATTTTAATCCACCAGATTTTTTGCTAACAATCGAGTCTGTTGGAATCTGTCTCAAATCCCCATCTTGGCACGGCCAGTCACCCCAACCCCCGTATTGTCCCAACAAGGTTATTAAAACCGAATTTAATTAAGCGGGCAAATTTTCCAGGACCCGAACTCGACTACCCCCTTACCGGTGCGTGCCTGCCAAGTGATTAATTTTGAGTCGCCAAACCCCCCTGTACGAGCTCTCGCAGCCGTGACTATTCCTAGAAAGCGGGAAGGCAAGTAGCCGCGTATTTCCCTTCTGACATCTCCGAGATTCTCCGAGACTCATCAAATCAGCTGGAAATGATGGCTAAATAGCCCCGAAATCGCTCCTCTTCCCGTCTTAATCCTCAGGGCGATGAGTTGGTGAATATGGGGCGGGGGTCCGGAAGGCCCCTCCATCCAAACCACCTTCTCAATGTTTCTTTCCGTCTTTCTTTTCTGTCTTCTAAAAGCAGAGTTTGGCAGAAAATTTCACTTCTACAGCCCGCGCTGATTTCTGATCTCCGTAATAACCATCTTCTTAAATTCGAAGTCATCATTTTCTGTCCCCGCTTCCTATTCGTTTCCAGGCCCATTGAGGCTCACTTCCCGTCATCTGTTTCGCCGAGTGCCCCTCCCCATCAACCCAATTTTCTCCAGCCGGGGTAAACTAATTTCATTTCTGCCTTACAGCCGGGCTCCGTGACATTCTCATGCCGCTCAAATTATCAATATTTTTGCGCACAAAACATTCTTTTCGGCGACTCAGACTTCCCCTAAACCATCCGAGCCAGGTTTTTTTCTCCAAATCCCTATCGCTAGGCAATTCTTCCCATTAATCCAGTGTAATTGAGCTGCGGAGTCGTATTAAAACTCTGGGCATTAAGTGCCTCGGTCAGGCCATCTATCCCAATGGCCTAATCTTCTCCGTAATCCCAATTGAACAATAATGTCTTTCCCCAGTTCCCCGAACGATTCGCCATTGAAGAATGATGACGCAGTGTATTAATGGTTGCCTGAGAGCTGGGAGTCTGGTTACAACTAAAATGCTGAATTTGAGTCACTGCTGTAATTGCCAAGGGTCGGACAGTAAATGCCTGATGCTGACCTTCTTCGGGGCTGTTTTTCAAATTTATTATCAAACAGTGAATAGAGGATTATAGGGGGAGAATCTCAATTCGAATTGACCCCGAGTTGCTTGGAAATATCTAGTGAGATTGGGAACAGTACGCTCGTAACTTGCCTAGGAAAAATACAGTGGGACATCCCTACTTGACACTGGGTTGGTTGCCTGTTGAATTTCTTGGTGGCACTAAATTGTGGCGCTTGATTGTGGCGCTAGATTGTGGCGCTTGGTTGGGGCGCTAGATTGTAGCGCTAGATTGTGGCGCTAGATTGTAGCGCCAGGTTGGGACGCTAGATTGTGGCGCTTGATTGTGGCGCTAGATTGTGGCGCTAGATTGTAGCGCTAGATTTTGGCGCTAGATTGTATCTCTAGATTTTGGCGCTAGATTGTAGCGCTAGATTGTGGCGCTAGATTGTGGCGCTAGATTGTGGCGCTAGATTGTGGCGCTAGATTGTGGCGCTAGATGGAGGATGGAGGAGGCAGCGCATAGAGGAAAAGCAGAAGTTAAAGCACACACAGACACACAAACACAGACACACACACACACACAGAGAGAGAGAAAGCCTCTTCTGCTTCAGTATCTTCTAGTAGTAAAGAGAATAAAGCGGAAAGATTAGCCGTTATAGCTAGCAAAAAGAGAAGGAGAAAGAAAGTTAAAAAGAGGGGATAATTTGTGAAATTAAAGAAATTACTTAGAAAATGAACTCCGAGAGTGGGAACCAGTCACCCTTTGAGACTAGCAGAAGGATTGGAAAGCCAGCTGGAAAGAGAGAGAGGGGCGCGAGGGTGGGCCAAAAGCAGAAGCTGTAATTGGGAGGATTAAAAATCAAAATAAAAAGCTTCAATCAAGGCACCCATGGAAAGGAAAATTGGAGAGAAAGAGGCCGACATAGAGACCTCCCATTTAGAAAGGGAAGCAGCTTACTGCCAGGAAATGAGGGGAGTGGGGTGGGCGCGGCCGAGACCGCAGTCCCTCAGCGCTGTAACCGGAGAGTCTGCAAAGAAGATTGATATTTAACTGGTTGCTAGTGTCACGTGGAGTTTAAGTCCCAGCCTCTATAGCAACAATCTGCTAATGACACGCGCTCGTCTCTAATTTCTGTCTTAGTTTTTTCCCCTCTCTTTTAGCAGCAGAAGAAGGAAAATAGTCCCCGGCAAGGCCGAGCAGAGAGAGAGAGACAGGTGAGGTTGGGTGAGTCGCTTACAGTTTGCTAGCTATAGCAGCGATCCGACTCAGGAGATTTTCTCGTTAATTTGATCAAGGAAAGCAATCGGTGATATTTGCTGCTGTTTGTTTTCTTTCTTTCCAGTAAGAGTCTATTTGAAATCATAAATTCCTGCTCAAACTGGTACCCGATCTCAGATGGGTGGACTATTTCAATGCATAAATTTTCCCCTACTAGATTTGGGGTTCGAACCAATGACCTTCCAATCATTAGTCCGATATCCACAAGCAAAAAGAAATGGTCGCTAAAAGCAAAACTGGCTTAAACCGTAGCCACAAAAGAAGCAAAAAACAACAACAAAAAAATCAAGCAACAAATCTCAGTAAAGATCTCTTTGTTTCCGAAAGGCGCAGCCCACGAAATCGAAACTTATTAAGCAAGCGTGATCCCTTTTTTTTATTAATTAATCCACTCGTGGCTACCGCGATGAGTGAGTAAATCATGATGATGATACGGTGAATTTTGGCCACAAAACCGATACACAGAGCGGCACACTTCTGATCCCAAAAATGCTTACAGCTACTGATGTGCGACTGGTTTGAGTGGGGCAAATTTCGGTCACGACATCTTCCTTAAAGAGGGAGATTTTCCCAGTCAGCCTCGTTGCCCCGGGGGTCAATGACGCGCCTGCGCACACCGAAACTGTATCGGGATGGCTGCGCATTTCATTAATCGGCGTCGAGCTCGGATCCCCAACTTTAAAGGGGGGGGGGGGCGGGCGCTCCAGTTCCCTTCGCATCCGCTTTTGCGAGATCTCTTTGTGCCGCATCGAGTTGAGGCGGCCAATTCGATAAAAAAATATTTGATTCGACTAGAACTGAAGAGCGACGCTCTAGGGGGTGTGAAACACCTTTGGGGCAGCGGTCTCTTCACTGCGAGATCAAGTTGCCATCAGCCTCGGCAACTTGCTCTAGCACTCGAAACTTGTTAATCTCGGGTCTTTCTGAGCCCCTGTCTTCGTCACGCAATCTGACTGAGGAGTGAAGAATAAATACGCAAAAAAGCAGAAGACGCAGAGATAAAGACAGTAGCAAATTATTGATACTCTCGAATTTCTTTGCTGCTCGACGCCTAAGCAAATCCATAAGATAAATTTAATGGAATCTGAATGACACGTTCGGGATCAAGAGATTGGGGATTTAATGCACGCGCGCGATTTATTTTTGTGGCTTAGATTATACAATCAATGGGATTTAGACGACTCCTGGTGTGTCTAGATGTCTAGATGTGGGTATAGTGGTGTGTCTAGATGTTATTTTATTGGTGTGTCTAGATTTGGGGGTACTGGAGTGTCTAGATGTGAGTGTAGTGGTGTGTCTAGATGTGGGTTTAGTAGTGTGTCTAGATGTGGTGTGTCTCGAGATGTCTAGATGTGGGTGTAGTGGTGTGTCTAGATGTGGGTTTAGTAGTGTGTCTAGATGTGGTGTGTCTCGAGATGTCTAGATGTGGGTGTAGTGGTGTGTCTAGATGTGGGTTTAGTAGTGTGTCTAGATGTGGTGTGTCTCGAGATGTCTAGATGTGAGTGTAGTGGTGTGTCTAGATGTGGGTTTAGTAGTGTGTCTAGATGTGGTGTGTCTCGAGATGTCTAGATGTGGGTGTAGTGGTGTGTCTAGATGTCTAGATATGGGTAGTGGGTGTGTTGAGATGTGGGCTTAGTGGTGTGCCTAGATCTGAGTATAGCAGTTTCCCGAGCTTAGTATTTGATTGCGTCAAAATGAAACAAAAATCTAGAAGCGAGTGTTTTAGTTGGCAGGATAGTAATTTATAATTACTATGCCGCTGGTTAAGGTTAAGAGCATTGAGCGGCTTTGTAGATTTGAGTCACAATCTGTGTGGAGCTTAAGAAATGGCCAGCGCAGTAAATCATACACTTGTCAAAAATGGGACAATGACAGCGGTGGCTCATTGTCAGTTTTGAGTAATTTAGCGACTGAGCAGAATAGAAACTTAATTCCTTTGCCTATAGCCAGTTCAAAAACGAATGGTGTCTCTTTCCCCCTCATGAGTAACATGAGTAATCCTTGTGTGGCTTGTTTAATTGCGTTGTCTGAGCATTAAGTGTGGCTTCTAGCCAACATTTTTACTAGAAACAATGCGGAACGGCCAGGCAGACACACGGACAGACAGACAGACAGACAGACAGACAGACAGACATGGCAATTGAAAGCCAGTGTGGCTCTTGGCTCATCCATCTGATTCTGCTAAAATACTTCACTGCTTGATCTACTTGTCACGTGCGCTAGGCTTCTTTTGGTGAAGGGTGTATGGGGCAGATTTTTTTTGTCTTCCCATCTCCTCCTCCTCTGAGGAGCTCTTCTCTGCCGTCTGCTTTCCAGCTTCTCAGCTTCATCAGCGGCTGCCGCTCCCTATGCACCCGAACCCGAATTATAAATTTTGTTTTGATGGACCTCGGCACGTGGCAATCTCTTCTTCTGTGCGAGAACGATTTCAGGTTTACTGTATTTTATTGCACTGAAATTGCTGCTCAGGTAAAAGCAGATTATTATTAGCGATAATTATGAGTGATGCCGCTTACACGGCTTTTGTTTCAGCACTTGCAGCTGAACAAAAATACGCGGAGGTCGTGTGCTGGCCTTTGAGAAAGATCTCAGCCAAATGGATCCTACTCTACTTGAAGATTTTACCAGCCTTGTACAATGAAGCGACGTGTGTCCGCATTCAATTGTGCAACGGTTAAAATCTGGATAAGATCAAAGATGATTGAGATAACTGTCATTACTCAGTTGCAGTCTGTCCTCATAATCGCTTTATCTAAGAACTTTCTGGAACAGTTTATTTATTTATTTCCGAAAGCTTGCATTAAAACTCTAAGTCTAATCTAGACATTATTACAGCCTCCTGATCTAGAGATCACTCAGACTTCTGATCTAGAGATCCCTCAGGCTTTTGATCTAAAGAGATCCCTCAGGCTTCTGGTCTAGAGATCACTCAGACTTCTGATCTAGAGATAACTCAGCCTCCTGATTTAAAGATAACTCAGACTTCTGATCTAGAGATCCCTCAGGCTTCTGGTCTAGAGATCACTCAGACTTCTCATCTAGAGATTACTCAAGCTTCTTATCTAGAGATCACACAGGCTTCTGATCTATAGAAATCACCCAGGCTTCTCATCTAGAGATCACTAAGGCTTCTCATCTAGAGATCACTAAGGCTTCTGATCTAGAGATCACTCAGACTTCTCATCTAGAGATCACTCAAGCTTATTATCTAGAGATCATACAGGCTTCTGATCTATAGAAATCACCCAGGCTTCTGATCTAGAGATCACCCAGGCTTCTGATCTAGAGATCATCCAGGCTTCTGATCTAGAGATCACCCAGGCTTCTCATCTAGAGTTCACCCAGCTTCTGATCTAGAGATCACCCAGGCTTCTGATCTAGAGATCACCCAGCTTCTGATCTAGAGATCACCCAGCTTCTGATCTAGAGATCACCCAGCTTCTGATCTAGAGATCATTTAGGCTTCTGATCTAGAGATCACCCAGCTTCTGATCTAGAGATCACCCAGCTTCTGATCTAGAGATCACTCAAGCTTCTAATCTAGAGATCACTAAGGCTTCTCATCTAGAGATCACTCAGACTTCTGATCTAGAGATCACTCAGACTTCTGATCTAGAGATCACTCAGACTTCTGATCTAGAGATCACTCAGACTTCTCTTCTAGAGATTACTCAAGCTTCTTATCTAGAGATCACACAGGCTTCTGATCTATAGAAATCACCCAGGCTTCTCATCTAGAGATCACACAGGCTTCTGATCTAGAGATCACCCAGTCTTCTGATCTAGAGATCACTCAGACTTCTCATCTAGAGATCACTCAAGCTTCTTATCTAGAGATCACACAGGCTTCTTATCTAGAGATCACATAGGCTTCTGATGTATAAAAATCACGGTCAGTGATTATTAAATTGGTTTGTTGCGATGCGCAACGAACGGCGAATTGATTAGGTAGGTGGGTGGGGGGCTAGAGACCAGCCGTTCTTCCCGTTCGGATATAGCAGAGTTTGTCTTAGCTACTCCGTCAGCCAGAGGAAAGCGAGGGATTAATTCCCCTAGTAAAGGCCTGTTGTTTGATGCCTCATTAAGGCAAGATTTGTAGCCCCGATTGTGGAGAAGACGCGCCGTGCAGTCAGAGAGAACTAGGCGGAGAAGTATCGTAGGGGAGGGTGGGGCGCGGCCATGGTTGATTCTCAGTTTTCGACACTCTTAATTACGTTCATTTACAGTAGCTTGTTAAGTTCGACTGCAATTCGGTGCCGGCTTTGGGGAGGGGCGCATTGATGATGGGCGCTTTTTCACTGGAATCGACATTAATCACGAGATAATACGCGCCTTAGCAGGTCCCCCTACCCCTCCCCTCCCCCCTCAGGCTCAAAACACCTGCGTGATTTCGGCCGCTATTCCCCTTTCGGGAGAATTGATTATTCGGCTGAAGGGTCGCTCGCAGTCGCAGCACAAATAACATTTGATTCCGCTTTGGCGATCAAATTTCTTTAGTTAGAGATTTTCCATTTTGTCTAACCAAAAAAAAACGGGGAAAATCAACGCGTCAGTGACTGCCAAATTTTGTTATTATTGCCATTATTGAATCGATTAAATCGACATTCTAAGGTGAGGAGCAACTGAAAAAACTAACATTGAGTTGACAAATGACTAACAACGACGCTACACCGTGAAACTTGAGTGCGGATGAGAACGAGTACACAGACTTTCAGTGAAATACCGGTGGATTTCAGGGTAAAATACGTGTGTTGAAGAGGGATACAGATTGAGAAAGGAAAAGGAACGCAAGTGGGACGAAAGGGGGAGAGAGTGGGATTTAGATTTGGGAGAGAATAGGGAAGATAAAAAGATAATGTTAGGTGCAGGGGCCGCAACACCCAGCTTAAATGCGGGATAAACTGTCTCTAAAGACAGCAATGGTTTGAAAAAAATTAAGTAAGACAAGATAATTAACTTACACAACATTGGAACACGTTTGACTGTTTCCTTGTTTCCTTCTTCGAGGAGGCGGTAGGTGGAAAAAAGCGACGGACTGACACAGTGGTGACAAGGTGTGCGCCCAATTAATTAGATTGCCGATCAAATGACTTGATAAATATGGAAATTATGGGCGCCCAGATTTAGGGAACGGGCTACCGCAGTTCGTGAGAGTCTTCAATTTTAAAATCTCCGTTATCACCACGAACCAATCTTTTCTGAGAGTGAGGGCCCATCCGCTTCATCTTGCCAGCCCCCCGGGCAATCAGATTCTCTTCACTTCCCTTGCTCCGAATTTCTATTCAAATTATTCTCCATTGCCAAGTTAACTTACTTGTTTAAAGATCAGTCTCCATGCCTTATGGTAACTAGTTAAATAGATCTTCCCTATATGCAAATGTTAAATTTGCTACATGTCGGCAAGCTTATTGGTATGGTTGATTAAAGCATGCGTTTAAACATTTCCTAATTTATAATCTTTTCGTGTCAGTATTTAGTTTGTTAAATAGATAGATAGATAGATAGATAGATAGATAGATAGATAGATAGATAGATAGATAGATAGATAGATAGATAGATAGATAGATAGATAGATAGATAGATAGATAGATAGATAGATAGATAGATAGATAGATAGATAGATAGATAGATAGATAGATAGATAGATAGATAGATAGATAGATAGATAGATAGATAGATAGATAGATAGATAGATAGATAGATAGATAGATAGATAGATAGATAGATAGATAGATAGATAGATAGATAGATAGATAGATAGATAGATAGATAGATAGATAGATAGATAGATAGATAGATAGATAGATAGATAGATAGATAGATAGATAGATAGATAGATAGATAGATAGATAGATAGATAGATAGATAGATAGATAGATAGATAGATAGATAGATAGATAGATAGATAGATAGATAGATAGATAGATAGATAGATAGATAGATAGATAGATAGATAGATAGATAGATAGATAGATAGATAGATAGATAGATAGATAGATAGATAGATAGATAGATAGATAGATAGATAGATAGATAGATAGATAGATAGATAGATAGATAGATAGATAGATAGATCGATTGATTGATGGATTGATAAAACACAGAGACCAACTGTTATCTGAATTTACAGGCATGATATGGACACGCGTACAGAGAGCATCATGTACATAATATATTTGCTATGGTATGCAAAATCAGTGCCAGTGCTTAGCCTACTATGTAGAATAGGCCCGCGCGCATGCAAGCAGAAACGATAGCGCGCGAAAAAAATTTTTCTTTTTTTCTTTGGGAAACAGGAGAAAAAGAACACGTAGGAGAAGCATGAAAATTCTACTGCCTAGTGTCTGGCTTCGGGCTGCATTTGTTTAACTGATTTACTAGATTATGAGTATAATTAGCTAAGAATACAACATCGGCAGATTAAAATTCAAAGCAATAAGGTTAAAATTCTCATAAAATTCAAACTGTTATAGAAATTCGAATATCTGCAAGGGACTTTAAAATGGTACATATATGATCAAACAAGTCAATAAGAAAGGGATGGGCGATACTTTCAAGTAATACTTCTCAGTTAATGATGTGTCCCTTCAAAATTTATGCTGCATTAACTGCATTGAATACGCAGTAAAGCAAGCAAACAAGAAAATTAATAACAATATTAAACATTTACAATGCGCTACTATATTATTATAATTGACGATTTGTGCAATATTGATCGTGCGCTTACAACAGTTTGCAAAAAAACGCATAAACTCTGGTTCTTTTTTCAACAACAGTACGCTCGTAGGATTGGGTTGGTGGTGTGCATGTTCGTTGGATGTGTGCCTATAGGAATGTAGTGCGGTTGTTTCTCGTGGCGGAAGATTTAGGGTATGGTCGTCCGCAGGGGTAGGAGTTAAGACTGTGGGGTGGTTGCTCGCGGGGGCAGAGGTTAAGACTGTGGGGTGGTCGTCCGCAGGGGTAGGAGTTAAGACTGTGGGGTGGTTGCTCGCGGGGGCAGAGGTTAAGACTGTGGGGTGGTCGTCCGCAGGGGTAGGAGTTAAGACTGTGGGGTGGTTGCTCGCGGGGGCAGAGGTTAAGACTGTGGGGTGGTCGTCCGCAGGGGTAGGAGTTAAGACTGTGGGGTGGTTGCTCGCGGGGGCAGAGGTTAAGACTGTGGGGTGGTCGTCCGCAGGGGTAGGAGTTAAGACTGTGGGGTGGTTGCTCGCGGGGGCAGAGGTTAAGACTGTGGGGTGGTCGTCCGCAGGGGTAGGAGTTAAGACTGTGGGGTGGTTGCTCGCGGGGGCAGAGGTTAAGATTGTGAGGTGGTCGTCCGCAGGGGTAGGAGTTAAGACTGTGGGGTGGTTGCTCGCGGGGGCAGAGGTTAAGACTGTGGGGTGGTCGTCCGCAGGGGTAGGAGTTAAGACTGTGGGGTGGTTGCTCGCGGGGGCAGAGGTTAAGACTGTGGGGTGGTCGTCCGCAGGGGTAGGAGTTAAGATTGTGGGGTGGTTGATCGCGGGGGCAGAGGTTCAAATTGTCGGGCTGGTCGTTTGTAGGGGGTTAAGAGTTTAGCATCCAAACTGCAGCATTAGTGGGTTCAAAACTTTATGGTCGCATGCTGGGTTAAGCTAATTGGTGTACAAGTTAAAGCAATAGAAATTAAACCATGCCGGGCAGGCCTCCTTGCCTAATTGGCGAGCCAAATCCGGCCGCACTCAGGTACAACGGGTTGGGGAATGCGCCGGAAAAAGGTTGGCCAGCCGTAGCCGAGACAAACGACGCCGCAGCCGATTTGTTGACAGAGACGCTGCCGCTACCGGCACCGCTGCTGCTGCCGCCGCCGTTACCGCCACCATTGACGCCCCCGCTTACGGCGCCCTCGCCAGAGTTGGCCGCATTGCCAACGGCGCTTCCAGCGGCGTTGGATTCAGCGTCGGAGCCGACAGGACTCGGCGGCTTCTGGTCGTGATAGAGAATGGGCACGCGGACCATCCGATTGGCCGCCACGAGGTTGGCCGCAGCCAGATTGGCCGCCTCGATCTCCGCGGCCAGCTGACGCTTCCACTTGTTGCGCCGGTTTTGAAACCAGATTTTCACCTGAGTCTCAGTTAGCTGCAGCGCGTGCGCCAGGCCGGCCCGCTCCGAGCTGGACAGGTAGCGCTTCATGTCGAACGTGGACTCGAGCTGGAACACCTGGGAGCGGGAGAACACCGTTCGAGTTTTCTTCTTTCGTTTCAACGAAGCCAGACCGGACGGAGCCGAGCCGTCGCCAACATCGTCGACGTCTTCGTCGTCTTTGGAATCGTCCGGACCGACGCCGCCGGTGCCGACGTCTTCATCGTCGTCCATGTCGACGACATCTTCGTCGAGCATACCGGCAGCTGCTTGATCGTCGTCTTCGTTGTCGTCGACGGCTTGCTGCTGGTGCTGCTGCTGGTCGCCGACTCCGCTGTCGCCGAAATCCGAGGCGTCGTTTGTCGGCTGTTCGCCGCCGGCTAAAATCGCACCGGCAATACCGTCGGTGGCGTCGTCGGCGTTGCTAGTGGCTGACGCGATGCGGCGCGATTTTGACGACGAATTGTGAAGTCCGGAGGAGGAGCGATGATAGCCTCCTGACGGTGGCCCTGGAGCTGGCTGCGTCTGCTGCCCTGCTGGCGGAAGCGAATAAGTTACGAAATTCGTTGGTTGAGATTGTACAAGCCTTGGCATCGAGTGACTAAAGACGGGAACTAATAGCTAATAGGGGGTAGCTAATAGGGGGTAGCTAATAGGGGGTAGCTAATAGGGGTAGCTAATAGGGGGTAGCTAATAGGGGGTAGCTAATAGGGGGTAGCTAATAGGGGTAGCTAATAGGGGGTAGCTAATAGGGGGTAGCTAATAGGGGTAGCTAATAGGGGGTAGCTAATAGGGGGTAGCTAATAGGGGGTAGCTAATAGGGGGTAGCTAATAGGGGGTAGCTAATAGGGGGTAGCTAATAGGGGGTAGCTACGCTCGTAATAGGGGGTAGCTAATAGGGGGTAGCTAATAGGGGGTAGCTAATAGGGGGTAGCTAATAGGGGGTAGCTAATAGGGGGTAGCTAATAGGGGGTAGCTAATAGGGGGTAGCTACGCTCGTAATAGGGGGTAGCTAATAGGGGGTAGCTAATAGGGGGTAGCTAATAGGGGGTAGCTAATAGGGGGTAGCTAATATGGGGTAGCTAATAGGGGGTAGCTAATAGGGGGTAGCTAATATGGGGTAGCTAATAGGGGGTGGCTAATAGGGGGTAGCTAATAGGGGGTAGCTAATAGGGGGTAGCTATTAGGGGGTAGCTAAGGTGCTAGCGGCGATCACCCGAATCACGGGGAGAGGGCTGAAGGTGGCTTAGGGCTCTATATTTTTCTGGAATTATTCTCTACGGAAGAAAGATGGGATACCTGGGAAGTGCATCTATCGATGTTTATCGCTAATTTTATAAAACAAGAAATATAAATTTTTGCTGAAGGCTTTTCAATTCTGACAGGAAAAGCAGAAAATCAGCGGCTAGTCAGTCAGCAAGGCCAAAACCCGTCGCCCCTCCCTCCTGAAGCCGTCATTTTATTTCAGCCTGGGCCCCCTCTTATCTCATATCTTAATTGACGGTCCTGTTTTTGGGAGGCGAAAGTGGGAGGGGTTTTCAAGGGATTTTTTGATTCATCAGTGATTAGCCACTTTTCTGACAGGCTCTAACACACAAGCAGGCGGAAGCCTCAGGTGAGACAAGCTAAATGAAAGTGTTAGTTAGGCGGGCAAGCAAAGAATCAAATGTCTTCTCGAATTAAAAGAAGCAACATCCTGGGGATTTTTTGGGTTGAGCAAATGGTTAGGGAGTGTTCGGGGTAGGGGAGAAAAATCCCCGGGAAGCCAATAACTGGCAATCAAATCTGTCAGGTGACTTTCCTGTCTTTATCTTGTGATTGATTTAAAAATCCCCCTAAGGTGAGAACACGGCAGAGGAAATAAGTGATGATGTCAGTTTTGCGCCCTTGAATTTTGTTTTAGCGAAGATTAGTTTTCACACTAAAAACCTATGCTTAGAACAGTCTTTTTTTGCATTTAAAACTGCAAAACTGCAAAAATGGTTTTCAGTCTTGGTCCTATTCAAGCTAGTCTTTGTTACATAAATTATATAAAGTTGACAGTTTTATAAATGGAATAATAAATACTTGGACAGAAGGCATTTCAGACTGAGAAGACAGCGAGTTTTTGAAGCGAGTTTTTTTCATCGAATCACGCAATAACTGCTCATTTCAAGCGTTTTTTTCTCCCTAATGAAAGACACTACTGCCCTACCCCCGCAATATCATTCAATCCATCAATTTAAAAAAAGCATGACAAACAGAAAAAGGGCATATTAGATTATCAAACAAAGTTAGTTATTGTTTTGCCCACTCGCAAAAAAACACTCCCATTGCTTGAAGAGCCTTTCTCCATTATAATTTATTATTTTATAGCTAACTGTATTAACTTTTATCGGCACTTGAGTCCCACCTTAAACTCCTCCCTATAGAAATAACCGCCTGAAGGGATAAACTGTAAAACAAAATAGGTAGGTAGGTAGGCGGAGTTCTTGCTGAGATCAGACCAGACAAGACAGACAGACAGACAGACCGCCACCGTTTCTAACAACCTACTTGATAATTATTTAGTTAACTAGCGCTGCTCACATGCTTGCTCGGCCCATTCATTTTATACGGCTATTAGTGTGCGACTGTTTGATGTAGCAAAAATGTGCGAATCAATGATCTAATTTATTGTACATGTTTTACGAGTAATCATTCTCAAGTTCGCGCATCATTATTATTATTATTTGTCAATCAACAAGACGGACAAGACCCTTAAAATTCCCGCAGGCAATTGCGCCTGACTTTTAGGCTAAAGTCAAAACCTAAAATATTGCGCAATTGCTAATAAAATGCACAAAAAAACAGGGAGCCACCTACATTCATAGAAGGTTAGGGCGGGAACAAAGACCGATACAAAGACCACTGGATTGAATTGACTTTTAACTTTTTTAGTCAGCTATATCCGATCATTCGTTCGTGTCCCACAGTAAACCCCTTCCTCCAGTCCTTCGGTGGGAGCGGCTAACCTTCCTTCAGTACAGCGATGAGAGCGACGGCTGTGGTGACTGCAATCAAAGCTTAGAAAAAAGCTAACTTACTCATCTTGCTGACGAAGCCACTGCTGACGGCAACTAAACCACCGCCGCCGCTGCCGCCGCCGCCGCCAATGCCAGCTTCGGCGAAGCACTGGCGCAGAAAGGCGGCCGCAGCGGCGCTGTGCGGAGGAATCGGCGGCGGCGGCTGCTGCTGCAGCTGCTGAGTCGACGTCGGCGGCAGAGGCGGAGGCGGCAGAGTCAGCTGATGCGTCTGTTGCTGCTGCTGCTGCTGCTGCGGCGGCGCCGGGAACCAGCAGGGCTGACAGAACGCGGCGGCCGCCGCCGCCTTAGCCTGCATCTCCAGGTAGGCCTGGTGCAGCAGCGGGTGGCCCGGCGGAAATGCCAGCACCGGGAATGCCTGGTTGCCGGCTGCGGCTGCGGCGGCGGCGGCGGCTGCGGCGGCCAAATTGGCGGCCAGATGATGGGAGCGGGGATCGCTCAGGTCCAGCGGCATCGAAGTTGGCGGCGACGGAATGAAAGGCTGCTGCTGCTGCTGCTGGTTGGCGTCTTCAGCCGGTTCTTCAGCCTCACGAGGCCGTTTATTGGCCGGCATCCGCAGGATGCTGCTAATGCTGAAGCCGCTACGGCTGCTGGATGACGCTGCCGAAGAAGATCTTTTGCCTCCGGCGCTGGACGAAGCCGACCGGGGCTCCTTCTTGACCGGCTGCGACGACGGCGGCGGCGGCGGCGGCGTCAGGTTGGCCTGATCAGCATCGGCTGGCTGTTCCGCTGTTCCCGAAGACATTGTTTGCTTTGCAGAGTTGGCAGAAATTCTGTCTGTATTAAAGCTGCTCCGCACCCTGTTCGGATCGGCCAAATTTTCAGTTTGCGGCTTCTTCGGCAATTTTGTGAGGCGGCGGCGCTTTTTATTCTCCGGTCCAAGCCAACCCCCCAATGTCGCTGCTCAATTAGGCAAAACGCCTCCCCTGCTCAATGCTTGCTCAGCCGCCAACCCTCCGTGGTTGGCCAGCTCTCATTGGCTTCCCGGTTCCACCAGACTGAGACTGAGAAAACAATCCCCCCTCCCTTTCCTCGCCTCGATCCCCCGTGTCGGGGTGTCGGTGCTAATTCACAACGAAAATTGGTTGTACCGTGCTTTTCTGTCCTTGAATCGAATGGGCTGTGAGATTGATGTAGCACAAAAAATATTGTCTGAATCTGTGAGATCAGACGGGATTCAGCACCATCTTGGTCTCACCTCTCATCTCCCCGGCCTTCCTGATGTCTCTCACCATCCTTGAGTTTATCCAATCCCCTATTTTAGATAACCCGCTTATCTTAATCCCTCAATATTGTTTTACATGCATTTAGCAACCGCATATTGCTAGTCAAAGGTAGATTTTCAGATCTATTTGACAAATTTATAAGCTACGGCATTCAAACCACACCGCCTCCGCCCGGTAGCATCTTTTTTTCAAAAACAACTTCGCGATTCCCCTGAAGCAATAAAAATCGTTCTACTAATTTTTATTCAATTTAGTGAATAATTTGTTGCCAATTATCTTTTTATAGCAAAGCGATAATGACAAGTGTAGAAATTGTGGTGCACCAACTCAAGCAGCCTGCATGACGTTGGCGTACGCGCGCGCCTCGGGTGCAAATCCAATTAGAAGGAGGTGCCAATTTGTTTTAATACTGGCCGAAATGAGAGCTTAAACTTGAAAAAAGCAACAGGTTTGCCTGGGCCTATATTAGTAATTGCCAAAAAACAAAAAAAAATTCTACGTCCCTGTCGCTTGTCTGTCTGCGGGCGATTTGTTAAACGCGTAATATCAAGTTACCAAGGTGATTTACTAAATTGAATTCAAATAGAATTAGGTAAGTACTAATTAACCTAATAGATTTGGTTTCGGCAACTGAGTATAAAGATATGGTAGGGGTAAAGACACATGACTTGGGTACTACGCGTATTTTTTAGTATAGCAAATGCATACATTTTTTTACATTGATAAAAAATTGGGAAGTCAAAAACGATAGGATCCCGATGGCCCAAAGGATTAGGAAGTCACAAAGGATTGGAATCCTGACCCCCCAGATGATTAAAAAGCTATAAAGGATGGGAATCCCGATCCCCCAGAGGATTAGGGAGTCATAAAGGATGAGAAGCACGACCCTCCAGAGGATTAGGAAGTCATAAAGAATGGGAATCCCGATCCCCCAGAGGATTAGGGAGTCACAAAGGATGGGAATCCCGATCCCCAGAGGATTATGGAGTCACAAAGGATGGGAATCCTGATCCCCAGAGGATTAGGGAGTCACAAAGGATGGGAATCCCGATCCCCCAGAGGATGAAGGAGTCACAAAGGATGGGAATCCCGATCCCCCAGAGGATTAAGGAGTCACAAAGGATGGGAATCCCGATCCCCAGAGGATTATGGAGTCACAAAGGATGGGAATCCTGATCCCCAGAGGATTAGGGAGTCACAAAGGATGGGAATCCCGATCCCCCAGAGGATTAAGGAGTCACAAAGGATGGGAATCCCGATCCCCCAGAGGATTAAGGAGTCACAAAGGATGGGAATCCCGATCCCCCAGAGGATTAAGGAGTCACAAAGGATGGGAATCCCGATCCCCCAGAGGATTAGGGAGTCACAAAGGATGGGAATCCCGATCCCCCAGAGGATTAGGGAGTCACAAAGGATGGGAATCCCGATCGCCCAGAGGATTAAGGAGTCACAAAGGATGGGAATCCCGATCTCCCAGAGGATTAAGGAGTCACAAAGAATGGGAATCCCGATCTCCCAGAGGATTAGGGAGTCATAAACTATGGGAATCCCGATCCTCCAGAGTATTAGGAAGTCATAAACTATGGGAATCCCGATCCCCAGAAGATTAGGAAGTCATAAAGGATGGAATCCCGATCCCCAGAGGATTAGGAAGTCACAAATGATGGAATCCCAATCCCCTAGTCGATTAGGAAGTCAAAAAGGATGGAATAATGTTATTACGGGATGATAAAAGCAAATTATTGTATGAGTGTGTAATAAAATGAGAATAAAACAAACAGGAATTAAATGTATAAGCTGCTTCGTACTATTTACATAGATCAACAAATTTCATACTTTAATCAGAATCCTGAGGCTAAAGTTGCTAATCAAACGGCTTGGTGTAGCAAATAATCTACAAAGGCTTATTGTTTTACCATGTTTATATAAAAATTATGACGCATAAAATGACAATTGTCGGGGGGGGGGCCAAAATGCGATAAGCATGTCAACACGACAAACTTCCGTGACGTCTCCACGATTGGGGATATGCAGGCTAGCCTATCTATCCCCCTATCCCGCTCTTCAATCTGTTTGTTGTCTATGGGCATTGTCTAAACACGGGAATTTAATAGATATTAGCTAAGGCCACAGGCCATTGGAGCGGAAGAGAAAGCTCGCGACTTAACTAAAGTCAGATGGCTCCCAATATGCCCTCTCTATGCGTCCGCCCTGTCAGATGGTTAAGATATTCCGCCCACTTTTATATCAACTAGCTTGGAAACAAGAGTTATGAAACAGGTAGAACCGTGCATTGTTAGTCACCACACAAGACTAACATTTATAATAGAAATGGGTTAAAGAGCCAAGCTGAAGGGGTTCCAAGGGAAAGCCCTGTTCACTCCATACCAGCCCTAACCAGTTTGTCTATGCAACAAAAACACGCTATAGGCAATAGGCATAGCGCTGATTGATCAGTGTGTTAAGACAGTTGGCTTAACAAATTAGTATTGCAGCTCCAGCCTGTTATTCGCTTGCGCATCGCTGCACCACCAAAGAGTCTCTTTGTGAGTCTAGTTGGCTTGGCGGAGACTATACTCCGTGACGAATCAGTGTCACTTAGTTAATGAGCGATACTTGTCATTCTGCACAAGTACGCACTTGTGTGAAGTTGTTTTTAAGAGAAAGCAGATGCTATTTAACAAGACGGGTGCCGGCCGGAATCGTAAGAACGGAATCATCGCTAGCAGAGAAGCCAAAAATCTGAAATCTGATTTTGCAAATAACACATGGCCAAGTTACGAGTAGATGATGAGCTATACATTCTAACTTAAAATAGAACAAAGACAAATTAGAGCCCTCACGGACATGAACAATAGCAAACTATAGCTGTCACTAACTGGAGTAACAAATCAGATACTTCACAAACTGAAGTCACAAATCAGATACTTCACAAACCGAATTCACAAATCAGATACTTCACAAACCGAAGTCACAAATCACAGCCTTCACAAACTGAATTCACAAATCAGATACTTCACAAACCGAAGTCACAAATCAGATACTTCACAAACCAAATTCACAAATCAGAGCCATCAAAAACCGAATTCACAAATCAGAGACATCACAAACAAATTAGAGCCTTCACAAACAGATCAGAGCCTTCATAAACAAATTACAGCCTTCACAAACAAATCACAGCCTTTACAAACCGAAGTAAAAAATCAGAGCATTCTGAATCCGGAGAGTCAAAACGGAGCCTTCAAAAAACACTGAAATATCTTACTAAAATTCAGATAGATTGCAAATTGCAATTGTCCAAAACGCAACAGACAGTCAGTAAGTCGCATCATTCGCCTCATCATCCTAAGTACTAATTGCCGGAGTGGATCTCATTAGACGGGCAGAACAAACCTGTAATTATGATGTTTCTCACGACTAAAATTTGAATGTTGAATTTCATTCAAATCGATCACGCAGTCTGATAAATCCATCGAATTGGCCACTTCGCCTGTTCATTCACGCTGACGGCCTCGGCAACTATAACTCGTTTTTATTTATTCGGCCCGGTCTTCCCATGCCGCCATCTACAAAGCATATAGGGAGCAAAGCACAAGCCAAAATAGCCTTGATTAGCCCGACTACTGTTGTGGGAGTTGCTAAGACAGTCCATATACGAGCTAAGTTGGGACACGCCCACTGAGGCGGGCCCCGGTGAGCATTTCTGTGGTTGAAGAATTCGGCATTGAAAAGCAGAATTAAAAAGCCAAAATTCTAAGGAGACACTTGTCACGCAAGCAGGAGCTAACCTGTCAATTTGCGAGTTGGTTCCCGGCACTAGCTCACCTGTCCAGAGCGAGGCAACGTCATTGTTCGCAAATTTTTTCTTATGATTCCTTACAACCATGCACAACTTCTTGGCATCTCTGCCTTCCATATGGTAGGGTGGATGCGTAAATTTTTGCGCCGGGCCACTTGCAGCTTCCATTCGGGCTAGGGTAATAATTACCACGCTTTTTGAATACATTGACTTCCGCCTGGAGACTAAATTTCATTTACTAAGCTCAATTGAATTGAAATAAATTTATTGTTTTGCTAATTAGCAGGTTGTGAATCTTTTGACAAACATTTTTTTAACTTTGTAAAAACCAGTAAAAAAAATCTTACTCGGATAATACGAGCTAGTAGAAGGAAACAATGTGTATTTTAGTTCGATATGTTTACGAATACAGTGGATTGCTAATCTACATCTATTTGGTGTAAAGGAATAGAATGGCTAATCTATGTCTATTTGGTGTAAAGGAATAGAATGGATTGCTAATCTATATCTATTGGGTGTAAAGGAATGGAATGGATTGCTAATATATATCTATTAGGTGTAAAGGAATAGAATGGATTGCTAATCTATATCTATTGGGTGTAAAGGAATGGAATGGATTGCTAATCTATATCAATTGGGTGTAAAGGAATAGAATGGATTGCTAATCTATATCTATTGGGTGTAAAGGAATAGAATGGATTGCTAATCTATATCCATTGGGTGTGAAGGAATGGAATGGATTGCTAATCTATATCTATTGGGTGTAAAGGAACAGAATGGATTGCTAATCTATATCCATTGGGTGTGAAGGAATGGAATGGATTGCTAATCTATATCTATTGGGTGTAAAGGAACAGAATGGATTGCTAATCTATATCTATTGGGTGTAAAGGAACAGAATGGATTGCTAATCTATATCTATTGGGTGTAAAGGAACAGAATGGATTGCTAATCTATATCTATTAGGTGTAAAGGAACAGAATGGATAATCTATATCTATTGGGTGTAAAGGAATGGAATGGATTGCTAATCTATATCTATTGGGTGTAAAGGAACAGAATGGATTGCTAATCTATATCCATTGGGTGTGAAGGAATGGAATGGATTGCTAATCTATATCTATTGGGTGTAAAGGAACAGAATGGATTGCTAATCTATATTTATTAGGTGTAAAGGAACAGAATGGATAATCTATATCTATTGGGTGTAAAGGAATGGAATGGATTGCTAATCTATATCCATTGGGTTTAAAGGAATAGAATGGATTGCTAATCTATATCCATTGGGTTTAAAGGAACAGAATGGATTGCTAATCCATAACCAGTAGGTGAAGATGAATATAATTTTTTAATTTAATTTCCACTTACAATCGGATGAAGGATTGAAACATAACGCTAATCTATTACGGCACCTGCGATCCCAGGTTAAAAGAATCAGTTGATCGTGAAAGATGCAAAATTAATGGAACCAAAGCAGTCACGAAATCACGCACAAAGAAATATTGCAAGCTAAACAAATTAACAAAAACTAATTAATAGTTAAAACACACGAATTGGAAGGAGATTTTTTCGAATGGCACTTTGTTGCTAAGCTGAAGCCAACAAGCTTCAGGAAAAAAATATAACTCGTTGACAAGCAGTGGGATCCGCCTGATTGAGATAATCCTCTTTGCCGCTTTGCCGGTAGCTGTTCCCACCACTCTGAAAGACTGACCCATTTGGAATGGGGGGGGGGGGGCGGGAGACGAAAATAAGGCATCGCGAGAGTTTCTGGCTCTTAATGGACTCGAAACAGAAGGCGGTCCCGAGCCAAACCTCCTCCTCTCCCCCCTCTGTGTTTTTTGATGTTGGCCGAGAGTCATTAGCTAGCTAGCGCCGGCAAAGAAGACCAGGAGAAGATGAGCACAATTTAATTGAAAGCCAGAAGAAGCCTCGGCAATAAAACTTGTGTGTCCGCAAAAATCTGCAGTCCCGGAGCAACTCTCTCTCTCTCCCCACTTCAAGTGATTTACCGGCGGCCAAAAAGGGAACAGGGGACTGTCACTTCCCATCAGGGACTGCCGGAGTCTCACAGGGGCCTCTGCTTTGGGCAAAGAAGACGAGCTAAAAGGCCTAGCGAATCTTTTCCTTAGCACTGGCTAATGGAAGCCGCCCCGGAGGCCAATTTCACAGTCATAAATAACCGCTGACAACTTAAGGCTGCCTTCTTTTAACATTTCGGCCAGGCCCTGATGAGACTCAAAGATGACGAGAGACTGAACGAGCCGAGGGGCATCTGCTGCTACTTTGTCTGCGCAGGCCAAGTTTTTATGAATAACAGTCAGGAATCTTGGGCAGCGCTCCGCCTACTTAGTCCTGGCCCCCGCCTCATCTAACCATCTTGTTCCCATATTTTATTAGCAAAACTTATGGCGGCCAGAATGGCTGATCAATGGCTGTTCAGTTGTTGGCTAAAGGCATTTACAACCAACAGTTCTATATAGATCTTGTCGTTCTTCCTTAAACAAGATAGATCTCATTAGATAGATCAGAACAAGTAGTATAGTAAGTGCATGATAAATAAATAATAGCAAGACATTACAAAACAATAAAATTTTCACGAACAAAAAAGAATGCGTCACAAGGATCACACATTATAGGTGTATATATATATATATATTTACATTGTGTATAGGAAATCGGTTTTTATTATTTTATATGCCAGTAAAATTTTGTACAAAAAAGACAAAAAATACGCATAGCTACTACACAGATTGTTGTAAGCTCGGCAGTAAATGTTTAGACGGCACAATTATAAGCACAAACAGTTATTTACAGAAGCAAGTGATCAGAGAGCAGCAAGCGTTGCAGCCAATATTTTGTAATTCAAGAGACGCTTGATTAAAATAAGCAATATTCATTGCTTGATTTCAGAGATGCTTGCTTATTGGCTAAGGGATGAGAGAGAGGCGGTGAGATAAGAGAGATGCGAGATCTGAGGCGGTGAGATAAGAGAGATGCGAGATCTGAGGCGGTGAGATAAGAGACATGCGAGATCTGAGGCGGTGAGATAAGAGACATGCGAGATCTGAGGCGGTGAGATAAGAGACATGCGAGATCTGAGGCGGTGAGATAAGAGACATGCGAGATCTGAGGCGGTGAGATAAGAGACATGCGAGATCTGAGGCGGTGAGATAAGAGAGAGGCGATATCAGAGGCGGTGAGATAAGAGAGGTCCGAGATCAGAGGCGGTGAGATAAGAGACATGCGAGATCAGAGGCGGTGAGATAAGAGACATGCGAGATCAGAGGCGGCTGGATAAGAGAGAGGGTAGAGAGGCGGTGAGATAAGAGCGATGCAAGATCAGAGGCGGCGAGATAAGAGAGATGCAAGATCAGAGGCGGTGAGATAAGAGAGATGCAAGATCAGAGGCGGCGAGATAAGAGAGATGCAAGATCAGAGGCGGCGAGATAAGAGAGGTGAGAGATCAGAGGCGGCTGGATAAGAGAGGGTAGAGACTCAATATATAGAGAGAAAGGGAAAAGAGGTGGCAAAAGGCCAATTAAAAATTCCGATATGTAGCGCAAACAGTTTTTAAACTCATTTAGCATTTCATTCACTTATTAAAAAACACTTTAGACTTGCAGTCACCGGCAAAGTGTAAAGACTATAGCCAAAATAGTTAAAGCTGCAAAAGGTACCGACTGGAGTACCGGTAAAACAAAAAATAGCCGAAAAGAGGTAGGCAAAAAACAAGCAAAAAATCAGGGGAAAAAGCAAAAAATTAACAATAACTGTGTAAAACAACACTACAAAGGTGCAAAAACTACATTGGCTGCTGCCTGTTAAGAAGCGAGTTAGCGGGTTCAATAAATTCGAAATTTGCGTCACTTGTTGGCCGTTGGCCACCACAAAAGCTGCGAAATATGGATAGAAAGTTGGGTCCAAGACTTGGAATAAACACTATACAGCACAGGGTAAACAGGTACAAGTAAATAGACAAAAAACTGGATGAATTAGCACTTGAAAAATAGATTTAGACACCAGGCCTAGAAAGAGCAGATAAAGCATCGGTAGCCGATTGAATTCTCAATAATAACATAAAAATATTTTGCACTACTGAGACATACTACTCTCAATTAGTTAGTCAGTAGCAAAGTGAACATATTATTAAATTAACAAAATCAACAAATATGCTCACATTGCTACTGAATAAAAAGGTGGGTAAGTAGTAATCCTACGCCTTGATTGCACGATAGAATTAGCATTAAACATTCCTCGCTGACGAAGCTGGTTGCAGACCGCGCAGGCACTGCAGCAGATTCTGTCGTCGTCTAGTTTTTTCAACCCGATTGATCAGTTTAAGAGCCGGGCCAACGCGGGCGCCCATGCGCAGCACCAGGGTGTCGGCAGTCAGCGATTGTAACGAGCGACCGTCAACTGATTGTTGTTGAAACAGCGGCCAAAGCTCGTCCGACAGGCGCCAGAAGCGTAGGAACTGACCAACATCCGACACGGACCAGCTCGACATGTCGCCTGCGTGTGCGAGGGCGGGCGCTGGCTTAACTTTATTCAGTGACTGAGGGGAGAAGAGCCAGACACTTCAGTGACTGAGGGGGAGAAGAGCCAGACACTTCAGTGACTGAGGGGGAGACGAGACAGGCACTTCAGTGACTGAGGGGGAGACAGACACTTTAGTGACTGAGGGGAGACGAGACAGGCACTTCAGTGACTGAGGGGGAGACGAGACAGGCACTTCAGTGACTGAGGGGGAGACAGACACTTTAGTGACTGAGGGGAGACGAGACAGGCACTTCAGTGACTGAGGGGGAGACAGACACTTTAGTGACTGAGGGGAGACGAGACAGGCACTTTAGTGACTGAGGGGGAGACGAGACAGGCACTTCAGTGACTGAGGGGAGACGAGACAGGCACTTCAGTGACTGAGGGGGAGACGAGACAGGCACTTCAGTGACTGAGGGGGAGACGAGACAGGCACTTCAGTGACTGAGGGGGAGACGAGACAGGCACTTCAGTGACTGAGGGGAGACGAGCCAGACACTTCATTGACTGAGGGGAGACGAGCCAGACACTTCAGTGACTGAGGGGAGAAGAGACAGGCACTTCAGTGACTGAGGGGAGACGAGCCAGACACTTCAGTGGCTGAGGGGAGACGAGCCAGACACTTCAGTGACTGAGGGGAGACAGACACTTCCGTGACTGAGCGGCAAGACTAGATGCTTCAGCGACCTCGACTTCAGCGAGGGGAGATACGCTCGTAGACACTTAGTGACTAAAGGGTTAAAGACGATGAATTGAAAACTCACCCTCGGGCTCAACGATCTCCTCAGACTGGGCCGTTGTCTCAGCCGCCTCAGGCGTCACAACCGACTCATCTTCCAGGATCTGTTCGGTATTACTGGCCCCTCTGTGATCATCAGCGCCAAAATCCTCGCACCCATCGTCGCTTTTGTCCAGCTTCAACGGCGGACTGGCCGCCGAAGACGACCTGTCGGAGAATGCCGACGGCGAGGCGGTCGAGACGGCCGACGCGCCGGACGCCTGTTTGACTTTGACGCGATCGGATCGGCAGGACGGAGAATAGGGGACGGAGGAGCCGGGCGGCTGTACCGGATAGCCGGCTGCCGAGCACCAGCCCACTGGGAAAATATCCCTGCAATCGTAGCGGCACCAATAGTCGAAAGCGCCGCGCCAGCCGTCAAACGACACCAGCAGCCGGTCTTGGCGAATGTCGCGAACTGTGGCCGGGCAGACCAGCTGCGGATGCTTCCGATCGACTGCTTCGAGTCGTTGGCCGATAGAAAATGTGTTCCTCGGCGGGGCCGGCGGCGGACGCTTGAAACAGCGGGCCGGAGCGAAATTGCCAGCGGCCTCGATTCGGGCCAGAAATGCCGGCCAGGTGCTCATGGACTTGGCGTAGCCCAGGGGCGGCACTGCGGCGCGGCGAGGCAGAAGGAGAACATAATTATAGGGGGTTGCAGAGTGACAGTGCGTGCGCGAGGCTGTACAATTTGTGAGATTTTGGGGTTGTGCGCGCAGCGTGCTTAGAAAGCAGAAGGGTGGCGGGGCTGTGTGGGGTTGAGGGCTTAACGTACATAGAGAACAGAGGGTTGGCGGGGCTGTGTGGGGTTGTGGGCTTAGCGTACATAGAGAACAGAAAGTTGGCGGGGCTGTGTTGGGTTGTGGGCTTAGCGTACATAGAGAACAGAAAGTTGGCGGGGCTGTGTTGGGTTGTGGGCTTAACGTACATAGAGAACAGAAAGTTGGCGGGGGTTGTGGGCTTAACGTACATAGAGAACAGAAAGTTGGCGGGGGTTGTGGGCTTAACGTACATAGAGAACAGAAAGTTGGCGGGGGTTGTGGGCTTAACGTACATAGAGAACAGAAAGTTGGCGGGGCTGTGTGAGGTTGTGGGCTTAACGTACATAGAGAACAGGGTGTTGGCGGGGCTGTGGGCTCAACGTACATAAAGAACAAAGGGTGGCAGGGCTGTGTGGGGTTGTGGGCCCAAGCGCGCTTGGAGAGCAGAGTGATGGCGTGAGCAGAGTTAGAAGACCAGATGGAACAGGCTAGTTGCCATGTAAAATCAAGTATTTTTTTCAACAAACGAACAACTGTGCAAGCAGGCGACTCACCAATGAACCGACCAGACGGATGAGGAAACAAATCCTCCGAGTCGACTAGCCGGTAGAAATCGTTCCGATCGTCGCTGCCGTCTAGTCGAAGTCGCAGCCGCGGCCCCAGGCATTCAATAATAGTGGCAATGCAGGTGTTGTCTAAATTGCGAGGATCCCTAGCTTCTAGGCGTTGACCCGGCTGGAATTCGTTAACGGGAGGCGTGGCGGCCTGTTTGAAACAGGCGGCAGGGGCGGCGTGGCCGGAGTCGGGGCCCAGCTGTTGCAGATAGTCGGACCAGTCGAAGTCGCTGTGAATCTCTGCCAGGGTGCTGGACATGGCAAAGGCTTCTGGCTGATGCTGGTGCTGTCTGGTAAGAGGATAACTGTGTGATGTGGGCTGGAGATCGGGCTGCGAACCCGAGCTGTGCGACTCGGCTGAAACAGTTGAGATAATAAATATTCAGATAATAAGCCTTTTTAGGCTTAGCCTGTGTGACTGTGATTATCCAGATAGAGAACAAGCGTATGGAAGGTCGGACTTGGACAGACAGACTGACAGACAGACGGAAGGTCAGACTAGGACAGACAGGCAGACAGACAGACAGACGGAAGGTCATATTAGGACAGACAGACAGACAGACAGACAGACGGAAGGTCAGTCCTAGCGCCACCTGCAGCTTCTGCAACTCAGGTGACGAGTCGGCTGAAAACTTCGTCAGCATCTGCCCCGCCTTCACGCGGGCCAGACTTAAATTCCTCGGGCCACACACTTCTATCTATGATGCGTGCAAACCCGAAAATTTTAACCAGCTCATGCGTTTCCTCCGGGCAACCCGCAGGGCTGAACTCCCAATTCCAGGGAGCAACATAGCTGCCGGCGACACCGAGGGACCCCCCTGGGCGACGCCAACCATTCGTCCATAACGGCGCGTCGGTCGTCCAGGGGTTAGCGGAATGGGCGGCTGCGCCTTCCCGCTGCGTCCCCTCCGGGACCTCCCTGCAGCTAAGTCAAGTAAGTCAAAGACGGAAGGTCAGACTAGGACAGACAGGCAGACAGACAGACAGACAGACAGACAGACGGAAGGTCAGACTAGGACAGACAGACAGACAGACAGACGGAAGGTCAGACTAGGACAGACAGACAGACAGACAGACGGAAGGTCAGACTAGGACAGACAGACAGACGGAAGGTCAGACTAAGACGGACAGACAGACAGACAGACAGACGGAAGGTCAGACTAGGACAGACAGACGGACAGACAGACGGAAGGTCAGACTAGGACAGACAGACGGACAGACAGACGGAAGGTCAGACTAGGACAGACAGACAGACAGACGGAAGGTCAGACTAGGACAGACAGACAGACAGACAGACAGACAGACGGAAGGTCAGACTAGGACAGACAGACGGACAAACGGAAGGTCAGACTAAGACTGACAGACAGACGGATATAGAGAACTCTAAAATTTATCAATATAAAGCAATACTAACCTACCTACAGAGTATCTAACCTGTGATATAAAAAATTGCAAACTCTAACAAAAAAATGAAATAAACAAGACAAATTACAGCAAAACGCGCTTACAACGAACAGATAAAAGCGTCTCTCATTTCTTTCGTTTGGTTTGATGTTACCGCTTATCCAGTTTAGTATTATTAATTGATTCGAAAACGGATTATTGTCATTACCCAGAACAGAGGGAGCTTGCCTATATCCTGCCAAAAATAGGTTTTAATCCTTCCAAGTCTACTAGAAGTTTAATCAGACATTAAAGAGAGATTGACAGAAAAAAATCATACACTAAAATAATAAAAAAAACAACGAACTCGGGTGGGGTGAGGGCAGCAGAGAGAAAAAAATTAACAACAGAAAACTAAAGGAGGACAGTGGGGCGGAGTCAGCAACAAATAAAAACACGCCAGTTACACATCGACCTATAAAATTATTGCTCCGTTTTTATTAGAAATTATTTTACTATTTAAATAGTTAAAAACGTCAGTAAGATGGCAGCCGTAAGCAGACAGAACAGAATAAAGCGACGGAACAACACAAATTTATTATATATTAATATTAGTAGTATCAGTTAATAATAACTGAATAAAAATAACCGAGCGAGAGGGCAGTGGTATTGCTGACTGAGGGCAACTTATGCAGCTGTCAATCAGCCCATAATCAGTTGTTCCAACGCTGGCCGGCCCAGGCGGCGGCATTCACAGCATTGGCGGCGGGGCCTCCCCAGCCAAGCTGCTGATAACCGGCCGGTGGTGGTGGCGGCGGCGGCGGCGGCGCAGCTTGCTGGTAGCTGTTGCCATTAGAAGAAGCCTGCTGAAGCTGCTGATTATTGCGCCTGTCTAGAGCGGCGGCGGCGGCTGCCACGGCCGCTGAAGTTGTTGTCGTTGACGACGACGCTGACAAGGTAGATTGCGGCGCGTGGCCGCACATCAGAGGCTGCGGCGCCGGCTGGGCGTTGTAGGCGCTGCCGTTGGAGTACTGAGCGGCGGCGGCGGCGGCGCCGTAGCTGCTGTACGACGGAGGAGCCGGACCGGCGCCAGCTGCGCCAACGGCGGCCGCAGGACCGGCGGCTGACCGACTGCCGGCGCCGTAGCCTCCGCCGCCACCGCCGCCGCCACCGCCGTAGCGACGGCCCTGCTGACTTTTGGCTGAGGAAATAGAGGGTAAAAAAATCAATAAATCAACCAGTAACGATAGCTACACAATTTAAATGCATTCGAAACGGACTGAGCTTTTCTTAGAAATCGTTCTGATTTAGTCACGTGATTGAGTCGGACGACTAGACAAAAACTCATCCTCCTTAACTACTAATAAAGTAAATATGCAATCTAGAGGTCCAGAATAAGCTGAAATAATATAAGAAACTTCTACTAGTGGCTGTAGCCTTGGTAGGTTTCAACAAAATTCTCACCTCGCATGTAGTCCTGACTAGCGCCGCAGAGGTTGTATAGCTTAGGATTAACCTCCTGTTTAGCTTGGGTCAGTATGTTAATTAGATCCTTAGCCAGTTTCATGTGCTTATTAGTAATGAAACTATAAGAGGTGCCGCTTTTGTGACTGCGAGCGGTTCGGCCAATCCTGTGTATGTAGTCCTCCAGCTGGTTGGGAAAGTCCACGTTTACCACGGCAGCAATATCGTCAATGTCTGCAATGCAAACAGTTGATTTGGAAAGCCAAGCCATTAGCAAGGAATTAGATAAGCTAAATAAGACAATTCAAATGCATCGTAACACGTGGCTGGCACAATTCTAATGGGTACACTAGAGCCGCCTACTGTTATACTGTACTGTACAGCATTTGTACTTTTATAAAATTATAACAAGCAGACAAACACAGGGTAAGATATCATTAGTTTCTTATTTAAAAAATGGTGTCGACAGAAGAACACGGTGATTAGACAAGCTGTCTCGGGGCTCCAGCTCAGTGACGGGCAGAATTGTGCTGCGGTGCGCGCTTTTTTTGAGCATTGATTGCTTCACTGTAACTAATTTTTCCTATTTTTTTTAAGACCCTGAATACGCACAGTCGAATGCTGTAATACAGTTCGAGGTTGGCTTGATAGTGAGACTTAAAACTAGAGTACAGGTTTTGGGGTGATTCTTCGAAGGCCTGTTAGGCGGGATGCTGTGAGATTATTAGAATGCGGGCTGTTGTGAGATTCTTAGAATGAGGGCTGTTGAGCGATTCTTAGAATGCGGGCTGTTGTGAGACTCCTAGAATGCGGGCTGTTGTGAGATTCTTAGAATGCGGGCTGTTGTGAGATTCTTAGAATGCGGGCTGTTGTGAGATTCTTAGAATGCGGGCTGTTGTGAGATTCTTAGAATGCGGGTTGGTGTGAGATTCTTAGAATGCGGGCTGTTGTGAGATTCCTAGAATGCGGGCTGTTGTGAGGTTCCTAGAATGCGGGCTATTGTGAGATTCCTAGAATGCGGGCTGTTGTGAGATTCTTAGAATGCGGGTTGGTGTGAGATTCCTAGAATGTGGGTTGGTGTGAGATTCCTAGAATGCAGGCTGTTTTGAGATTCTTAGAATGCAGGCTGTTGTGAGATTCTTAGAATGCGGGCTGTTGTGAGATTCTTAGAATGTGGGCTGTTGTGAGATTCTTAGAATGCGGTCTGTTCAGCGATTCTTAGAATGCGGGCTGTTGTGAGATTCCTAGAATGCTGGCTGTTGTGAGATTCTTAGAATGCAAGCTGTTGTGAGATTCTTAGAATGCGGGCTGTTGACAGATTCTTGGAAAGCGAACTGTTGTGAGATTATTAGAATGCGTGCTGCTAGGAGCTATTATGAATGCGAGATTCTTAAGAGAGATTCGTGAATGAAACTGTGAAACTTTAGCTAGATGAATGTGACGAAAAGATGCAGAATACAGCATTGATGCGCAATTTCAGGCTGAAATATTGCCTTCCTAATGATGAATTAATAATGAGACCTCATTACAACTTGTCGTGTTCTTCTATCGAACACCAAGTCATATTGATTTAGAATTTCACAGGCCAAGGTTATACGACGTAGTAGTGATTATAGTAAACTCATTATTTTTGCGTTAAACAGCTACTTAACACTGACAGCAACTTTAGATCTGACCTTCGGCTAATTAGCGTTAACTAGCGATTACGCAATAATGCCAGATCATAGAAGCAGATCATGCTCAAAAAAATTAAAATTTAGCCGCGGCAGCACAGACTGTGACTTACGCGTTGTTTTTTTCAACAACGGATCTGTCACGCGCTGGCTGGCTGGCCACACACTGCGTCGGCGGCTGACAATGACACACGCGGCCGGCGGCCCCAAGCGTGCTGACGCGCCAAATCGGCGCCGGCACAGGCACCGCAGGAGCAGCAGCAGCAGGAGAGCTTACGGGCAGCGACAGATGTTTCCAGGAAATAGAATTGCAATAAAAATCTAATGCAAAGTCTATGAAAAAAAGTTTAAACTCGTAGCTCAAGCACGAATTTATTTGTCGAAGCTGCCGCTGGTTGCTCTGGCTGCTATTGCTGCCCGCAGTAGCCGCGCTATTGTCCGCAGCTAACCAACCGTGTGTTTAAGCCGCACCCACACTTGCCTTTCTATGTCTCATTGCTTTTTAGCTGACTGGCACTTGAAAAATATCACATTAAAACACACACAAACAGCATTATGCAGTGTGTTGCCTGCTTTGAGCTGTTTTTGGACGCTCCGTTGAGTGTCAACTAGAATACAATTTTTTTGGGAAAAGTTTCCCATAATTGGTGATTGTCCGATTACCAACTGAGACGTAGCACGCACACGCACCGGATAGGCAGCAATATATGAATAATTGCTTACCAGAAACGTGACTGACGTGCCGCCACAGTTGACAGGACGGGTTCGCTATGGTTGGAGCCGACACTGGTCCAACAGTAAGACCAAGCTCCCAACTTTGTGTCAATATGAATACACTTTGAGGAAACAGCTGATAGAAATATAGGAAAATATCTGCCATCCCCTCCTGATGATGCTTCACTGGAAGCTGCTATCCCATCCTGATGATGCTTCACTGGAAGCTGCTATCCCATCCTGATGATGTTTCACTGGAACCTGCTATCCCCTCCCGATGATGCCTCACTGGAAGCTGCCATCCCCTCCTGATGATGTTTCACTGGAACCTGCTATCCCCTCCCGATGATGCCTCACTGGAAGCCGCCATCTCATCCTGATGATGCCTAACTGGAAGCTGCTATCCCATCCTGATGATGCTCCACTGGAAGCTGCAATCCCATCCTGATGATGCTCCACTGGAAGCTGCAATCCCATCCTGATGATGCTCCACTGGAAGCTGCTATCCCATCCTGATGATGCTTCATTGGAAGCTGTGATCCCTTACCCCTTAAGGCATGTAAAGCGTCATTAGAATTATACGGTACTGCCACTGCCACGAATTAAAAGAAGCATCACATTAAAAAAGCATCCCCAACATAAAGCTATGATAAATGAAACAAAAATTGGACCGCTCGCCGAAACGCCGGGAATCTGGCAGATCCAAGCGCGCCAAGCGATCGTCGCATTATAAACTGGCCAATTATTATGTTTTATACCTAGGCCGCGAGAGGCCACGTCCGTGGCCACTAAAATCTGGGCTTGGCCAGCCTTGTACTGGGCCAGCACGCGTTCCCGGTCCGCCTGCTGCTTGTCACCGTGAATAGCTAGCACCGAGTAGCCGTGACGCTGCAACTGTCTGGCAATATCGTCAACGCGACGCTTGGTCTCGGCGAATACGAGAATTTTAGCGCCGGTGTAGCTGATCTGCGGCAGCAGCCGGAACAACAGGTGCTCCTTGTCCCATTCTTCGCACACGTCAACGTGCTGAGTAATATTGGGATTGGCTGACAGCTCCTGCGAGCCGATTGTAACCTTGATGAAATCGCGGAGATAGTCGCGGGCAAGGGCTTGCACCTCCTTTGGCCAGGTGGCCGACCACATCAGCGTCTGACGGTCGGGCCTGACCTGGTCAACTATGCGCCGGATCTGCGGCTCGAATCCCATGTCCAGCATCCTGATGGGGCGGGGAGTTTGACATGTAGGAATTCGTTGTTACTGGGGGCTGCAAATTATGATATTAAATACATTATGGTTGATAAATGACAGGGATAAACCGCTAAATGACAGGGATAATCCGCTAAATGACAGGGATAATCCGCTAAGTGACAGGGATAATCCGCTAAGTGACAGGAATAAACCGCTAAGTGACAAGGATAAACCGCTAAGTGACAATTTAAAGTTCGAATTTAAAGAGCCAAAATGATTTACCTATCAGCCTCGTCAAGAACCAAATAGGTGCAGCGCCGCAAATTAGTTTTGCCCATCTCCAACAGGTCCAACAGCCGGCCAGGTGTGGCAATCACAATGCCCGGCCTGTCCATCAGTTCGCGTATCTGGCCACCCTTGGCGGCGCCGCCGTACACGCACGAGTTACGGATGCCAACGGGCAGGCCGAATGTGTTAGCCACCTGTTGCACCTGCTGAGCCAGCTCCCTAGTCGGTACTAGTACTAGGCAGACCGGGCCGTCGTCCCTACGCAACGGCGGCTGGGCGGCGATGTGCACCAGCGACGGGAGCAGGAAGGCGGCCGTCTTGCCGCTGCCGGTTCTGGCTACGCCGACAACGTCCCGACCGCTCATGGCGGCGGGGAAGCCCATGCTCTGGATAGGCGTCGGCTGGGACCAGCCCTGCTGGGCTAGCACCTGCTGAATGTTCGGCGGGAACGGGCACTCGGAGAAGTTGAACAGCGGCCTAGGACAGCCTTGGCCTTCGACTGTGATGCTCCACTTGTCCATGAAGGCGCGAATCTCCGACTCGGGCCTGGCGCGCACGGCATCCGATTCGATGTAGAAATCTTTTTGAAACTTCTCTAAGCTCATCGTGTCCCAGCGCGGCTTGCGCAGCCCAGCGCCAGCCATGTCTTGGGACCGGCCGCCGCCGCCGAATCCGCCGCGGCCGAATCCGCCACCACCGCCGCCCCTGCCGCCTCGGCTCCGATCGTCGCGATTATATCGACTGCTGCTGCTACGACCGCGGTCGCGGTCGCGATCGCGCGATCGGGATCGATCCCGCCCGCTGCTTCGATAACGCCTAGGATTTGTTGACAATGCGAACACTGGGTGAATCTTGATGACAATTCTAATAAAAATTTTGATTATTCAAAACGAAAATTTGCTACTGTTCAAAAAAGAAAGCAACTACGTCTAGGTTAAAATGCGCTGCTTTATTTGGCTGATAATTAAAGTCCGCCTGCCGGCGGCGCGGCCTTTGTTCGCGGCCAGGCCCTGAGGCGCGCCCTGTGACGCTGCTTTCAACATCTTGACAGCGTACTTTGTTGTTGTTGTTGTTGTTAAAGTCCGCCTAGTCCAACGGTACGAACTTTTATAATTCTAATTAAATAGAAATTATCAGTCAAATGACACAAGAATGCTTCTTATTTGATAAGGATGGAAGAAGATATTCAAAGCATTATTAACTATCAATCCGTTTAATCTGTTTAGATATTGAATTTTTCCTTAAATTTAAGTACTTGGCTATTCATGAAAAGAAGAATAGGGACTATAATAACACTGGGAGCAGCTTAAAGAAAGCCTTTTAGCTACTTGTTTGGGTAAACTAAGTAAACCATCAAACCTATTTATTTATTCAGTGAATATAATTGTACATTGTGCTGACTGCTCAAATAGTTAAGTTTATATAATCACAGAATTACTTAAGATTTGTTTCTTTGCCATTAGCATACATATATAATAGCTAAGGTCTTTTTAGTTCTCAAGTTAGTAGTAGTAAAAAATCCCAATAGACATTCTGGGTTACTTGATTAGAATTGAGCTTAGAATGCCACTTGCCTATGTTTTCATAATCATGATACTGAAACATAAATTAGGGTGTCAAGTACTAATTGGGATCAATAAAATATTTATTAGAATTGAAAGGAAGGACTTGTTAGTCAATTTTTTAACATACTCAGGATCATGTAGCGCAAGCCAGAATATTCTGGTATCCTAATAATACTAATGCTGACAAATGTCCATTTGTCAATCATTTTGTAAAGATTTGCATCTCTAGACAGCTTGACCAAATTTTTTTCGAATATTGACCATTGAATGTGAAATCTGACTGGGACCATGTGGAATTATAAATTGAATCAAAGGGGATTTTTCTAATTCAAAACATGTATTGCTGATACAAAATGGGGATACAAGATATTGCTAATGCCGAATGTAATATTGCTACAGAAAGGGTATTGCTAATGCAAAAGGATATATCTGATGCAGAATGGAATATTGCTGATATAGGATAGGTATTTTTTATGCAGAATAGGATTCAAGTTCTATAGCTTGGGATTCTGGGAATTTTAGCTGCACCCCTTTTCCTCCAGAGTTCTACTTGTGCATTTCAAAATGTGACATGCATAGGAATACTATATAGGAATAAATTAACAAATCTGGTATGCATGAGCATGCAAATTAAGTAGATAGTATACATGGTCAATACCTATTATCAAATCTATATAGGTAAAATAGCTACTAACCAAGATAAGTTGCAAAATTTGAAATGTGAGTCAAAGTTAGGAATTTAAGTTGTAAAATTAGGGATATGATTTGCAAAAATATGGATAGAAGTTGTGAAATTAGTGATAATTCACAAAATTACTGAGGCATTGTAAAAACTTAGATAAAGCTTCATAGTGGCACACAGGGTCTAAATTATTTTTTTTACTTCTTCAAAAATTTTTTCTGATCTAATTAACAATTAAAAAAAACTAAGCTGTAGTAAAAAGGTAAATTTTTTAGGTAGATCCTTTATGATAAAAAGCACATATAAGTAGGCATATAGTCTATAGTCATAAGTATACATACTTTTTTAGTTTGTTGCTCACAATTTTTGGTATATTTTGGGACAAAATTATTTATTCTAGCTATTCTAGAGGCCATTTTTTACTTAGTTTCATGTAATTATTTTTCCTTTTGAAATTACATATCCATATCATGGAATATTGGAAAATGATAAAATAAACAAAGAACAAAAAATAGCAACAAATGAAAATGGTTATTTGGTTAGTCATTTAGAAAAAAATCATACTAGATAGTAGCTAATGAGCCACCTAGTAGAGCATGACACCCTCATTGCAACCAAGGGTCATTTTGGCAAATGGCGTCTAGTGCAAATTCAGAATATGGCTAATGTGCAGGTGCACTAGCCATGGAATGTCTGCAGTATTTCTGCAGTATCTGCCTTATTTTTTCAATTTCTGTAGTTACTCAGACTCCCATAGGCTCTTTATGGGGATTCACCACTGAACTGAACTGAATGACCTTCTTTGGGATTGGAACACATTCCTATGTGATCTGGCGCATTTTTTGGCTGATTGCTAAGGAGTCTGGCCATAGTCAGGAAGGTGGCACAGTGTGCACCAGAAAAAAATTTGGGGGGACAATCTGTGCACTGTCTATCTACCATCTATGCACCATTTATGCACTTACTTGGGGCAAAAGTTTGAAGGACCAAAAAAGTCCTGCAAACCACCCCTATAGGAAAATGTTCTAAAATAGAAGACTGTGTCCAGCACACTTTTGAGGTTTTTCTAAAGCATAGGCACCTGCATGCACTATACTTCTTTTTCTGCTGACTGGCAGACAACAATGTAATCTTTGCACAAAATCCAGAACATTTTCCTTGCGAGAAAAGAAAGATTTAGCATAAATTCTTACTGCAAATTGCAAAATTGGCAATGCAAGTTTCAAAATTGAAGGGCTAGAGGAAAAATGTAGCAAGTAGGAAAATATTAGTACGAGATGGTTTGCATGACCTTTTTGCTCCTTTGAACTTTCTTTGCCAAGTAAGTTGCAAATTATGTTTAAAGGATTAACTAAAATGCAATAAAAAAACTTGACTATACCATAAAGTTTGCATCTGTAGGCTTTAACATTTATTCCAATAGGGCAAACCACTTCTTCTCTATATTATATCTTCCTACTTACTACTACTTTTGCTTGTAATCTCCTCAAAATCTTATACTTAGACTGCAATTACATTCATTAATTTGTTAAATTTTTGCAAAATTTGTAGCTTACATTGCCAATTTTGCAAACTACATTGCTAAATTTGCACCTAGGTTATGCACAAATATGCTCCAAGACACTTTGTGTGCATTGCACTTATGTGCCAATGTGCACCAAGACCCTTTGTGTGCACAGGAATTTTCTCCCTAAGAGGCCACCTTCTTGACTATTGGAGTCTGGCATTTTTTGGACCTTGGCTGCAAAAGGGCATGACAAATATATATTCTTTAGATAAAGCTTATGCTATAGGAACTTTTTAAAGTAAGCAAAAATTATTTATTTATGGTTCCAAGCATATTGCAGAAATTTTGGTTTGCATAGGCCCATGTGCCTTTAATGGTTACACCATTATACCACAATATACATCAATATTTTGTTCCTAATCATTGCCAATAATAACATGCAAAGCCTGTATTTACATGTGGCACTTAATCCTCCCAAATCTACATTAGCACTTAAAACCTTGCAAATCTATTTCAGCATGTCTGTGACCCTTGCCATGTCATATTACACATCCCAGTGGTCACGAGTTTAAATCAGTTTGAAAAGTAATTGCACAAAACATAGTAAAACATTGCCCTTCTGGTATGCACTTGACATGGACACGTTTTTCATACTTTCTTGAATACAAGTTAACATTATTCATCACAGAAATTTTTTACATTATTTGGGGTTGCATACAGTACAGCCTTAAAGTTTTTAGTGCAATTTTGGCACTAGAAGCACAAATTTATAGAGCTAAATTTAGCGAAATGCTGCGAAAATATAAAACCTTCTGGGCTACTCCTCCACAATCAAAGATACAAAAGTCTAACAATTTATGAACTAATTTAGCTTTAAGTAAACAAAAAAATGAAAAGAAGAAATAAATTCACACAGCAAGAAATCATTTACCTAACTGGAGAACGAGAGCGACCTGGCATGATTTTGCTAGCGATTATCAATGAGTATTCTAATGCCTACAAATGTAGAAACCTATTTATAGTAACGTTCAGTTTTTTAAAATTCGTTAGTGCTGTTGGTCTCGTAATATTTCTACTGCGAGATAAGACTAAATTCCAGAAACAAACGATAAAACTATAAACTGTGAAGCAAAGAGCATCTGTAAAAATTTAATTCCAAATAAGATTAAATTCAAGCAAAATTAATGAGTTAAACAAAGGTTACTTGTATATAATTTATTTCTTACTTAACAGACTTTTAAGACAATAATATAATTTTAAAAGCTGTTTTTGATAATTTTACTAGAAGCTTGTTTAGCAGCTAATCACAGAATTATTATCGCGCTTATGATTTTGTATTTCTCATTTTATGTATCACACATGGTATTCGTGTACAGCCCTGACTGCTAACTCAAGACAAGACGCGCATATTTTTTGCAGCCCAGAAGTTCCTGTGGTTCCACGCATTGTTTTAGGTTGTATTTGTGCTTCTGGAGATTCTGAGTACCCTTATTATTAACCTCTGAATTAATGACGTTAAAATAACATTAGCGTTTGCCTAATCTCCTAAAAGCCGGAGCTTTAGAAAATTAACTATGCCCGTCCCAAGCAGCACTGTTGTAATTGTATCTGGCCCGGTTCGGATCCTCATTAACAAGAAGGTTGGTTGTTAAAAAATATAAACTTTTTGAATGTCAATATTTATAAAAGTCAGGAAATCCTTAAAATAATTTTTTATATTAAAAAATAAAGATAGCTAAAAAGAATTTTTTTATGTATTCCTTCTTTTGCACCCAGATTTTTTCTTTTTTTTCAAGTAAAACTAAAAAATCTATATTTAGTCGTTATATGCATTGGTAATACCCATTACAATGGTAAAGTACATATATGCAAGTAATGGTAATATTTATATTTTTGGATAGATTTTTTACTTTATATTGTTTTAGTCCAATAGTCCTTGATTGCTGCCAATTGTGGAATCGATTTTAATGCAAGCAATATAAATATCTAATAATTATGATAATTTTGTAGTATGACGTATGTTATACTTTTTAGTAGCTTTGTGACAAAAAAACTTTGGTACAAGTTCTGTATTGTTCCTATTCTTTTATTTCAATATATTGTATACAAATATTTACTAAAGACAATCTATCTGCTATTATTGGACTATTTAGTAAATCTATATTTTGGAGGTAATATCTTATTTATTAAGACAATATTATTATATTTATTTTATTTCTTTATTTGTAAGCATTATGTATACCTAAGATATAATACTATAGTGAGTATTATTATATAAAATATTATTATTAAATGGTTCATATCTGAATTTATTTTAAATCTAATTTAATTTTTTTCCGTTATAATTTAACTTTCTGATTGAAAACAGTGACCATATTTAATCATGATAAAATGCTTAATGCTTTTCTGAAAAGAAAATGTAACAACCATATTATATTTCCTATTTTAGTGGAAGCAAAGATTTTGTGTAATCGCCAAAACACCGCCATATAGTGGTAAGTTGAAATCTTCTTTTACTATTACTATTTTACAGCTCGTACAGTAGTTGAACCATCAATAAAATATTAGCACTATTTCCTATTGCCGAATTGCAGCTTCTATGAAGCTGTTTGTCTACAAAGAAGCCTCCGAATATAAGAAGTCAATCGATTTAGTCGGACAATCACCCTACGATATTGTTTATGGCTTAGACAGCGAGTCCGCGTGGAAGAATGAACGCTCGTCCGTTCGTTCAACTTTAATTCTGACGTGTCACGAACGATTAGTTCTGCTGGGCTTCAGCAGCCCCTCGGAATTGAAGCCTTGGCACGATAAGATAGCCATGACTAGCCAGGGTGAGTTTTGCACCCGCCCGAGTAGCACCTGGGCCTTCCGGAATGCGTTAGATACGAAAGCATATTGGCGATTTGTGGCACGGCCCTCGCGTTATTTTTTGCACAAAGAAAGCTGCATGTATTTTAAAAGGTCTCCGACTGTCTGTCTATCTAAGTAATTTACTTGGCATTGCGGCAGGCTCTTTGGTCGGATGGCGTGATTCTTTCTTCACCAAGTTGCACTTCGTGTCTTTCTTTTTTTTAAACGCAGACAGACAGACAGCATGCATTAAGACTAGTGCTGGATTAGGGCAGATTTGATTTTAAGCAAAGTGCAATCCAACTTTGGTCGCCGAGATTGCCTGTCACGTGATGCCTGCAGGCGCGCGCCTTACAGTTAGTTACGTTCCGGCTGTTCCAAGCACAGTTGACTAAAATTGGAATGCGAAAATTTCAGTGAGGGTGAAAAGAGATTTAGAAATTTTTTGGGCAAGAAGCAGACTGGATATTTTTTCGACATGTACTTCTCTACTCTTGAGTAAATTTTCAAGTGGGATAGGTAATTCAGTCAGCTGAGACTATCAAGTCCATGGTCTCGGGGGGAATATATATATAGCGCCTCTCAGTTTGTTGTCAATTGATAGTATTTTTAGTTTCAGACCCGCCTGTAGCCCTATATTAATGACTGACTGACAGAAAGGCTTTATTGAGTGTCTGGAGCAGTCCGCCTGACCCCGGTTTAGTGCAGTAAGTCTGCGAAACTATAAATATAAGGTCTCGACTCGGCTTAAGAATCTCTCACCCTTCCAAGGCCAGGGACCCATCCGGATGCTCCCGCTACTATCAGCTAGCTATATGCGTGGACTTGGTGAACTCCGCTGTCTCCACAGGGACGGGGAGTGACAAAAATAAAATCAGCTATAAAAATTTTGCCTATCTGTACCCCCCCACCCGGCTGGCCCGTGTTATGACTGGTATTCCATGCAGTGTAAGCTATATATACATAGGATGGGGGAGAGACAATCTACCGGTAGTGAGAATTCGGGATCGAGAGGATTCTGGACTATATAGACTGAGGGAAGGAAACCGCCGCTAGCTAGTTACTGGCATTTCTGCCTCTCATCCATCCGGTCTCGGAATCGCTAAAAATAGCCTCATACCCCCTCTGGCCTACTGTGCGCACTTAGCCCGATAAGCTGGTTGCTGCTCCACGAGGCTCTGGCAGCGTTGGCAGCGAGCTCCCGCGTGTAGGGGAGAAAGATTCGAGTTAGCCTCCCACCCACCTCCCCTGCTTGATGAAGCCATTCCCCCTAGTATTGGCTGCATCTCCTAGTGGAAGGCTCTGAACTTTTACTAGGCTTCCTCGTGTAGGCTTTTGGGCTCGATTCGAAAGGGATTGGAAGGCCTCGTCCAGTTGCCTCCTTGTCCCCCGTCCCTGATCCCATCACGCAGCGCGCGTGTTCGCATCCCCTTTTCCTCCGTCTAGGTCGGCTAGCCTGCAGCGCTCGAGGGACGGGCAAATGCACTATCTCTCTTTCCCCCCTTTTTTTCTCTTGCCTCCTCTCTATCCTCATCTAGAGGGGTTGCCGTGCTGTTGTTATGCGAGGCGCAGACGTTTGGGAAAAAGCTGTGGAGTGGAATTTCAGGATGGAGGGGAGGAATTAGATGGATTAGGGAGGCTAGGGACTAGAAAGCTCGACAGATGTTTTCGGTTCGATATCCGGTGCAGCCAACCACCACTCCCCACACACATTGTTTCCTGGAGCCGTGCCAAATGAGTCCCCTGGATGCCGTTGTAAGACGCTATAAACCCCCGTTCGTTTCGCTACAATATTGTTTATTCGACCTGTTGGTACTGGCTGCGTTCCAAGGCCGATGCTTTGATACTCTGCGTTTTCTTGCACTAATTGGTTGTAATAGGTATTGGCTTTATAGGGCTGCAACTCTACAATCCGTTCTTTGTTCCAGTTGTTAATCCATTTTCTGCTACTGTCCACACGCGCTTCCCCTGTAATATACGAGTAGAGTGTTTTATGCACGCCCCTTTATCGCGATGACTCATACTGATGCGACCCCACCGCCCCAACTCCTACTGGGCCTTGATGTGTCATGCACTTTGGGATCGAGAGCCTTGGTGCGAACTGAAGCATATGAATGCTAATAGATTAGCGCTGTCTGGGGAAAAAAATCACTGTCGGCTTAAGTCTTTGTTTTCAAATCTAGCCTTAAAGCATTAAACCATTAAATCGCCAATCAGCTTTGACAGGCGTGGGGGGGCTTTGTATTTAAACAGGCAATATTGGCTCAAGCCAGCAAATCAATTGAGTAGTGAGGATCTTTAGTTGTCAGAAGAATACATTAAAGGTAAGCCAGCGCATCTGATTGACATTTGAGCACGAAATAAATTGGGAATAGGAAAATTATTTGAGTGCTCGCGCCCCCCAGATGGCCGACTGCTGGCTCAGCTCCTGCTCCCCCCTACACCCGCCTAGAGACGAAGTTTAATCACCTTTTCTTTTGGTCCGTCTGCGCCGTTTATAGTACACACTATAGTCCCAATATTTTGCCAAGTCTATACTACTCTTTTATTCCCTTTTGCTCTCGTCTTGACTAGCCGTGTGTTTTTTGTTTGCGTGCGTTAGTTAGCATTTTTATTGGCAATCGGTGCCGACCCGACACTAAGCTGACCTGATTAGCTGACAAAGTCTACTTGGCTCAATGTTTTTGTTTATAGCAAACCGGTATTGCAATGTCAGTTGCTCCAATAAGCTGGCGCAAGAAAAAGAATGCTACGACCTTTTTTTAACTAAGTGACTTGCGTTGATTTTGCTCAACGATGAATTACAAACAGTATATAAAAATTGGCACCCCTATGACTTTTTATCAATAATAGTATGAGTATAAGACAGACAGACAGACAGACAGACAGACAGACAGACAGACAGACAGACAGACAGACAGACAG